>PISX010002774.1:122290-151610 GCA_004024625.1 Mellivora capensis | reverse complement strand
AATCTCTTCAACAAATGGTGTTGGGAAAACTGGACAGCTACACACACCAGAATGAAACTGGACTACTTCCTTACACCACACACAAAAATAAATTCAAAATGGATGAAAGACCTAAATGTGATACAAGGAACCATAAAGTTCCTAGAAGAAAACATAGGTTGTAGTCTCTTTGAAATCAGCCATAGAAACATTTTTCTAGATATGTCTTCTGAGGCAAGGGAGACAAAAGCAAATATAAATTACTGGGATTACACCAAACAAAAATCTGTTTCACAGTGAAGGAAACCAACAACAAAACAAAAAGACAACCTACTGCATGAGGGAGAATGCTTGGAAACAATATATCCCACAGGGGTTAATACCCAAAGTATGTAAGAACTTAAAAAAACTCAACATCATAAGACCCCAAATAATCCAAACAAAAAAATGGGCAGAGGACGTGAATGGACATTTCCAAAAACGACATCCCGATGGCCACTAAACACTGGAAAAGATTTTCAATATCACTAATCATGAGGAAAACACAAATCAAAATCACAATGAGGCATCACTATATACCAGCCTGAATGACTAGTGTTAAAAACACGAAACAGTAACATGTGTTGGTGAGGATGTGGAGAAAAAGGAACCGCTGTGCACAGTTGGTGGGAATGCAATGGGTGTGGCCACTGTGGAAAGCAGTATGGACTTTCCTTGAAAAATTAAAAATAAAACTGCCATGTGACCCAGTAGTTCCACTTCTGGGTATGTACTCATAGAAAATGAAAACACCAATTTGAAAAGATAAATGTAGCCCTGGGTTTTATGGTACCATTACTTATAGAAGCCAACAAATGGAAGCAGTCCAAGTCTCCATCAACAGGTGAATGGATACAGCAGTGTGTGTGGGGTGTGTGTGTGTGTGTGTGTGTGTGTGTGTGATGGAATATTATGCAGCCCTACAAAAAAATGAGATCTTACCATTTGCAACAACATGGACGGATCTGGAGGTATTATGCTAAATGAAATAAACCAGAGAGAGAAAGGCAAATACTGTATGATTTCACTTCTATGTAGAATCTAAAAAACAAAACAAATGAATGAACAAATAAGCACAAAAACAGACCCATACATACAGAGAACAAACTGATGGTTGCTGGAAGGGCGTGGGTAGGGGATTGGCAATGTGGGAAAAGGGATATTTCCTACACTGGTTATCATACCTATGACAAAAATGTAAAAACACACATAAATAAAAATTAGAATTGCAGAAATAAACCATCCCCTAGTTCATAAAGTTCATAGACGTGAACTCAGCATTTGCCATTCCATTAAAAACAATGGAGTTGATGGATTCATTAGGAGAAACAAACATTGTTCTGCAAAGAACAAACATTGTTCTGCAATTTATTTTTCGATGGCTTTAATATGGTGAGGTTAAAAGATGAAGTGCTCCACATTGACCACAGCATCTCTACAACCTCTGAGATGGTGGGCCGTAAGGACATTTTTGTGCCGCGTGCTCAACCCAAACTAAATTTGAAAGCCATCTGGCGATGTGCAAACCAGTGTCATCCAGAGTACACAAATTCCTGATGTTTTAGAGAGCTAGACCGTTGGTGGGCTATTCCTCCTTCAATCAATCTTCATTAAATAAATTCTTCAGATGGGGTTGGTTGATAAGTTGGGTAGGAGGCAGTGTGGGATTTCTTTTTTCTGATAAGTCATTGCAGTTTGCTCCTCCCTGATATGGAAAGACCATGGATCTGTTGGCTTTAAGGATGATAAACCAAAGAGCAGTATTGACATTCTACCCTGCAAGACTTTAAAGAATAATTTTGGGGGTGGATGGAGGGCGAATAAGCATCAGTTAAGCTCGGGAGAGCCAGAGAAGGAGAGGGAAAAGTAAGCAATCACATTTTTTCAGGAAGATGATTATACATAACGAACAAGAGTTCCTGGTTCTGCTCCCTAAAACAGAGCCAAGAAAATCATGCATGGTTTGATGTGTATTACAAGAAGTTATGAAACCCCTGCCATTTCTCAGAATCTCTTTGGTCTTAGGGTTGCCAACGCTGACCAGCAGAAACCAAATATATTTGCATCTCAGCAACCCCAAGATGGGGTTGGCCACCGTGAGAGCACGGCGATGTCTCTGAATGCCCGGGGCCCCCAGGAGAGCGGAGAGGGAGAAGCCAGTTGATTATGAGAAGTTTCGACAGAAGAGGTTGCAATCTCAGGGAGTTGTGAGTTGAGTAGACATGGCAACGGAAGACTTCATGAATGGCCACAGGAAGGAAGGTGGCATGGCCATTCTTGGCAGTGGAACCCCATGATATTGCTTTTGTGGGAGCAAAAATGTCACTCAGTTCTGGAGGCTGAAGACCTCTGTGTAGATGACAATCCTTTTAATCAACACTTTGTGAATGTAAAGGAAATGCCCTCTAGTAGTGTCCAAGTAGGTCCAAGCACAGTTAAGATTTCTTCTCCAGGTTGGAGGAACATTTCAATGATGCCAACAATAGGATAAAGTTCAGAAAGGAGGAGTAAAGAATGCCTATCTTTTAATTTTTTTTAAATTTTTTATTAACATATAATGTATTATTAGCCCCAGGGGTACAGGTCTGTGAATCACCAGGTTTACACACTTCACAGCACTCACCATAGCACATACCCTCCCCAATGTCCATAACCCAACCACCCTCTCCCTCACAACCCTCAGTTTGTTTCCTGAGATTAAGAGTCTCTTATGGTTTGTCTCCCTCCCGATCCCATCTTGTTTCATTTATTCCTTTTCTACCCCCACAACCCCCCATGTTGCATCTCCACTTCCTCATATCAGGGAGATCATATGATAGTTGTCTTTCTCCGATTGACTTATTTCGCTAAGCATAATACCCTCTAGTTCCAACCACGTCGTCGCAAATGGCAAGATTTCATTTCTTTTGATGGCTGCATAGTATTCCATTGTGTATATATACCACCTCTTCTTTATCCATTCATCTGTTGATGGACATCTAGGTTCTTTCCATAGTTTGGCTCTTGTGGACATTAAGCATGCCTATCTTTTAAAAGGCAGACCTTGAAGCCAGGTCTCAAGCACTGAAGGTAATTTTCATGGTCTCTCCCTAGGGTTCCTTAAATTCCTGCTGTCAATTTGAAGAGACATAAATCTCCCACTTCGATAGTAATATTTTATATACTTAATATATATCAAATATTTAAAATATGCCCCTTGTGCTCACACATGTAATATTAATAACTACTAATGATGGTGTTAGTGATAGCTAACTTTACATAGTGTATATGAAGGGTCAGGCACAAACACTTTTCACACAAAGTAGTAACTCACTTAATTCTCAAGCTTTGTGAAGGGGGTCCTTTTTATCACCATTATACATAGGAGACAACAGACACAGAGGGAGGGGTACAACTTGACCAAGGCTGTAAATTTGATAAAGGATGAAATCTTATCTATTATGCTGTAACTTAATTGGACAATTAATTGAATATCAATGATGATGAGAATGAATTCCCTAACTGTAAGACACACAAGCAAAAAGTGGAAAGCAATGTAATAATATAATGTGTATTTTCACTACTGACATCATGAAGTAGTCCAAAGCTTTGGTGGGTGAGATTCTTGTGGCTGTGACTCAAACACCATGACCAGTGTCGAAATTTTTCTGAAATTGCTAACAACTCTTGGTACATTTCCAAACAAATAAATGACAATTTTTCCCCCTGACAACTTGGCAGCTGTGTTCCTGGAAAGTTCAATGCATATTAAAACTGTGTGGAAAAAAAAGTACTCCTGGAGTCAGATTCTAGATTCAGATAATTAATAAGAACTTTTTTTTTTTTCAGTGTCGATAAATACCTTTCAAAGTTGTGTGGGAAATGGTACCATTTTTGTTGGTTTTATTTTGTTTCTTCTCAATGTATCATTCCCAGCTCCTGTCCACTAACTGACAATTGTGATGGTAAATGATCAGAACAATGGTCCCCAAAACTAGACCCACAACCACCACTGAATCTATAGATAGAATCAGGATCCCCTGGGACTCTGAAATTCCAGGCAAAATGTTGAGCTATAGGGGTCTTCTCCTGGGGATGCAGTTGATACGTTTTAGCAAATTCTGCAATCATGATATGATGATCATCGCTTCCCCAGAAGTCAAGAACCACTGATGGTGGGTACTGCATGACATTCAAGACTAATTCCCCCCCAGTTCTTTCTACCTCTGGTAACCACACTTTCTGGTTTGCATGGGACTTTTCTTGTATTGTTCCACGATTTTGTTTGCTTCCTCAGCATCCTTTTAAATTTAGTATTCACAGCGGATTTTTCATTTTTAGTTAATTGCATCATCGCTCATTATTACGTTAAAATAAGCTGTGGTAGGTGTGGTGCTCTTCGCCTCTGATGTAAGAGATTCTGCTGTGATTTTCTCTGGCGGCCTGTGTGCAAGGAACAGGTGGTTTTGTAAGTGGTTCTATGTTGAAGTACGAGCATGCTTTCTAGGTGCTAAGTAATTAGCACTGTCCTTCAGATAGGCTCACGGGGAATGCAAAAGGTGCTGGAACAGAAGAAGCTAGGCACTCTTGTGATGGTGGCCAGTGGTATGGGCCATTGGGTGTAGTCCTCTCCTTGCTACCCAAAATAAATGTGAAGCCCTCAGGGCAAGATTGGATGTGGCAAAGAGACATCATTGATTAGGTATGTAGCAAATATGTGTTGGAAACCAAAGCTCAGCAGTCCTGCCTTAGGGTGTATAAATAGAATATTTTGTCATGGCGGCTGGGCTATTATTACTATAGCATAAATCTATAAGTATGTATGTTTTTGACCAAACATGAAAAATTTTGTAATAAACTCCTTTGGCAAGAATGAGCTCCAAAGTAGACCATTATTAAGGACAAATTAAGAATTAAATTTTTCATTTCTTAAGACATTTGATGCCAGGGGCACTGGGGGGGCTCAGTGGGTTAAGCCTCTGCCTCCCGCTCAGGTCATGGTCTCAGGGCAGGGTCCTGGGATCGAGCCCCGCATCGGGCTCTCCGCTCAGTGGGAAGCCTGCTTCCTTTCCTTTCTCTCTGCCTACTTATGATCTCTGTCTTTCAAATAAATAAATAAAATCTTAAAAAAAAAAAAGAAAGAAATGTGATGCTGAAGTCGTAACCCGCCTGAAAAAATTTGTCAGCCTCTATAATTCAGCACGAATGCTGTTAGGATCTCACAAGGCACATAAAAAGCAAAAGATACAAATCTGCAGATGGAACCGCATTGATTTCAAAGTTTCATAGTTGGTGGCTGTAGGTCATGGGACTGCAGAAAGTGAATTTGCATGCCTTTTTGGAAGCCATGATCTTTCATTTAGATCAAATGAGTATTTGAAATTATCCATCCTTTCCCCCCGTTTTCTTGTGCACATACTAAAAGTAACATGAAGATTGTTTGCCCGTTGGTTCTACTGGCAAAGTTTTGCCTTCCTGAGCAGAGGAATGACATTGGTTATATAAGCACAGCTTGAGAACATTGAAATCAATGTGAAACTAATTCTAACACTGGGTGAATTATTCAACCAATTCAGGGAATAAAAGTAGAGATTTTCCAAGTTCTCATGTTCTCATTGGAACACCCAGTGTATGATGCATGTTATGTTCAATGTGGAAGATGACCTTCTTTGTTTTGCGTCATAATATGAAGACAAATTTTAGAGAAGTGCATGCTTTTCTTGGTAAGATGGTATTCTTAGAAAATTGAGAAAGCAATGGGGCAGACTTGTCCATGGCGGTGATGGCGGTCCACAAATCACTCCTCATTGCAACACTGATGACTTAGAACCAGTCAAAGCAATGGCATCCATATCTACTGTTAGTCACTGTGTTATTTAATACCTTCCAGGTAAACAAATGGGGGGGGGCAGACAGCTTTACTTAGGAGTGAGCTTTATGAAACAATAAAACTATGGATTTTATTAGATCTCAACCTCTTCGAAGGTCTGTTAGTCACCTGCGTGGTGAAATCTGGTGCACTCAAAGATCTTCTGCATATTGAAGTGTGATTGCTGTCTTGCACGGAAGCACATGTGCAGTTGGTTGAGTTGCAAACTGAGGTAGTGGCTGTTTTCGTGAAAGAACAAAATATGTGAACAAAAGAACAAAAGAATGTCTGATGCAACCACCTGGGTAGTTAAAAAATGAATAGAGTGAGCCTTTGGCCTCAAAGAAAAATCTGATTTTTATCTGCTACTGACAGCTTTCTATACCTCTTTTCAGATTGGATTGATGATATCAGTGAAGGGTGGTTTTGACAATTATGAAGAAATCTCCCATCCGCATCCATGTGAACATACGTTTTCAAAGTCTTTGGATGAATACCAAGGAGAAGGATTACTGGATTCATGATGAGTGGATGTTTCATTTTGTTAAGAAAAAAAACCAACTGTTTTCCAACATGACCGTATCATTTTATGCTCTCACCAGCAATGTACAAAGGCTCTCTTTTCTCCACATCGTTGCTAGCATCCAGTGTTGGATTGGGGATATTCTAATGGGCGTGGACTGGCCATGGAGTATTCAGAGTTTCCAAATAGCTGTTCTGTGCATCCCGTCCAGGAAGAGTCAGCATATAAAGTAGGGTCCCCATTGTATAGGTGGAATTGTATCTCCTCACAGTTCATGTTGAAACCCAACCCCCACTATAACTGTGCTTGGGGGGTGCTGTATCAAGAGGTAATTAAGGCTCCATGAGATCATAAAGGTGGGGGCATAATCCAAGAGGACTGGTGTCCACAGAAGAGGAGGAGGTGACCCCAGGGATGAGCACAGGCAGAGAAAGGGACACGTGAGGACACGGGAAGATAGCCATCAAGTAGTGGAGAGAATGTTCAGAAGGTACCAATCCTGCCAACACCATGATCCTGGACTTCCAGCCTCCAGAACCATGAGAAAATAAATCTGTGATTTAAGCCAACCCGCTCTGTGGCATCTCGTTATGGTAGCTCAGGCAAGGGAATATACATCGTGCCCAGAACCTGGATGCAAGAAATATGCATTTTTATTTTATTTTTTAAAGAAGTATATATATTTAAAACTATTTATTTATTTATCTGAGAGAGAGGGAGTGAATGAGAGGGAGACGGAGAGAGTATCTGAAGCAGACTCCACCCTGATCATGGACCCCAGCGAGGGCTCGATCCCACAACCGTGAGATCATGACCTGAGTCGAAGCCCAGGGCTGGATACTAAACCGATTGAGCCATCCACGGGCCCCCCAAAAGACTGTTTAATGATGTGTATATATGAAAAAAATACTTTTATTTTTGTTTTTTAATTTATTCAAGCCCAACTCAGGGTTTGAAGTCATGACCCTAAGATCAAGGCCCACATCAGGCTCCTTGCTCAGCACAGAGCCTGCTTCTCCCTCTGCCTGCCCCTCCCCCTGCCTGTGCTCTGTCTCTCAATAAAACTTCAAAAAATGCTTTTATAGGACTAATACACAGCTCCGACAATTTGATCCATCTTTTCAATTAATATTTTTACAATTATTAAATTCATAAAGTGGTAAAATTACTCTGTCGCTATTTCTCTCTAGCCCTGCGTGGATGATGAAATTATACGTCACCTTGGTGGCCAGTGTCCTCTGGCCATTGGCAAGGCATGTGACGCTGAGAGGTAAAGGGTAGTGACAATTATAGACATCGCTTGTGTTGACAGTAAGTTGCTGTTGTGCCCTCCCATGATGATGGAGGAAGGTATAAAGCATTGAACGTTCCAAATACCCGTCTTTGACATGATTCTTCGAGTACAGAGACTTTGAGAAAAGAGAGGAGGGCCTTCTGTGAAGAGTGTTTCCCTCTTGGGACCAGCATTTGGGTCCGTGCTAATGCACATGGGTGTGAGTCTGAGGGTCCCTGGACGGCGGTACCCAGAGTGAGCAGCCGCGATGTCCAGACTACGTCGGTGAGGTTTAGAAATGCACAGAGTGTCTGAGACTCGGTTTCTTAACCGGCGTCAATAAATTCTACGGGCCCTGCCTCTTGCCTCGTGTCAGAATGAAATAAGGACGTAGGCATAAAAGGGGTTAAGTCAAGCATAGAACATTCTACGGTTATAAAGTTGAGTTGCTATCACATAAGGATTATTACTGCATGGTGCCTTTTTGAGAACGTAAGTGGAGAGATTTCAAATTCTGCTTTATCCTTTAGGCATGGGACTCAATATTATTGTTGTAGGTTTCTCATTCATTCTCCCGGCGATGGCATTTCTCATCCTCGGGAACTGTTAAGACACAGGCAAGCTTCCAACCTCCTCCAAATGCATGCGTTTAGGATAACCATAAATCGACAGATATTTACTGAAATAATGAGTTCTAATTATGAATATGAATTGGATTAAAAGGCATGAAGTATTTACCCAGCAACTGACCCGATTAACACAAAAACACTAGGACTCTGAGGATACTTAGGCTCATGATTTACTGCGAGGATACATAAATCTGTGCTCTTAGAAGTTTAAACTATATATTTTGCCGTTGATTTATAAAACCTGCTAATAAATCCAGTGCGACTTCTCATTGAGAAATCGTTATTCTAAGCATCAGCTCTGGCTGAGTATATGGATTTATAAGCAGGAAAATACATGTAGAAAACAAACCACAGTTTTTGGAAATCATGCTAATAAATCTTATAAAACAACAGAACAACAACCTGGTCTTTAGAAATCCTTACCTGTAAGGATTTACCGTGGGGATAGATATAAAGATTTAGAAACTATGGTCTTTAATTATGTACAGTGTTGGCCAACATAGGAATCGTGATTTAATCTGAAATCAAGGTGCTGGAATTTCTGAGTGGTTCATATTAGGAGTCACAGCAGGAAGAGACACATTATTGTAAATGAATGCTAAAAGAGACTTGCACCTGTAGGAGTTGGTAGGTGTGATAGATGGGATTTTGGTACCTTGCCCAAGCCTCCCATCATCCCACCCAACACCCACCAGGGGGTCAGTGCACTTGTCTTTCATCTGTCCAAATTGGGCACCAATGGCTCACAGCTGGTCTCCCTCTAGGGCATCACCCTTAGTTGACAACGACTAACCCTGCTTGGAAAACAACTCCCTACTGCTCCCCCCTGGGGACCATGACATCGAGCCCCACCACGAGGTCAGCCTTCTGCATTATGCAGAGGCTCCCCCTTTGTCATGTCTTTCCACTTCCCGGCATCACCCGCCCCGCCCAAACCTTCTTTGCTGGTTTCTCGTTCTGCGAGTCAACTGTACCCACATTCTTGTCTCAGCTTCTGTTTCTAAAGAACCCAACCCAAGGCTCTCATATGTCTTCTAATTCTTCACACACACATTGCCATTGCCGTCCCTCTGCATGACCAACTCCCATTTAAGGTAAGCATAAGATCTCCTTTAAAGCTGTGACTCATTATTTTATGGTGAGGCTCCTTGGTCAGAGTCTCAACTGCAGTGAGATACTGGCTTTTTGACTTCCAAAGCTCCTGCCACCCCATCGCAACTTGGAACCATCATTAAGAAATGCATTAAGAGCACAGGACGTTCCGAAATGAGCACACAGCACTTTGGGACTTAGCAAAACATTTTCCATTACTTGCGGATGATGATAAATGGAGCTGTACATGATAAAGATAATAATGGGGCTTAAAATATTCAATACACAGAGAACGTTCCATACACGGGCTATTTTAAATAGATCCAAGGCTATTTGCGATTCTCTTTGGTGATTAACCTAGATGCATCTACAACTTTTCCTTTGCAAACTCTGTATCCCCCGCAAGAGAAACGCAATTTACCAAGGATCCTTCACCTCCCTCTTTCGGTGTGGAGGTGGAAAAGCAGTTGTTACAAGAAGACGGGGTCCAATACTTCTAAAAGTGACAATGGATGTTGAATTCATATAGTGAGGATTAATTCTGAAGCTGGGAATGCTAAATGCAATATGGCAGATTTGTAGATATGGTCATTCATATCCTCTGAGGTGCCAGCATGCC
Organism: Mellivora capensis; assembly: GCA_004024625.1. Lineage (NCBI taxonomy): Eukaryota > Metazoa > Chordata > Mammalia > Carnivora > Mustelidae > Mellivora > Mellivora capensis. The sequence goes on along the minus strand of PISX010002774.1, from coordinate 141,608 downwards.
TTTGGGGGAAAGTGGAAACCAATGGCAACTTCCAACGGTTGGGAAGGGATCTCTCTGGGCCACACAGCATGGGATCAAATCCCTGCCCGCCCTCAGCACTTGTTGTCATGGGGCCTCATGTAACGTGCCCATTGGGGTATCGTGCTCTGTATAAAATGTGTCTAATAATATCTTCTAGCTCATGGCTCTTTGAGTGGTGAAAGCAACAAATGTAGCATATTTTGAACCCTATGTTATTGTGTACATTGTATTTATTGATATATAAACACTATACTAATGCAAATACAATGATACATATAAATATATGAGCTATATTATCTCAAGTAATAATATATGAATATAATACAGGTTGATATATTATTCTATATTATAAATTATATATTATGTGATACGATATATCATGTAACACATTATTATATAATGCACATATGAATAAGTTAATTAGCATAACATTCCTTTGCATTCTTACAGATAAGAATGCATTAGGGCTCTCTTCCCAGACTTGCTTCCCTCAACATCAAATTGTATACTACTTTCTGCTGTATGGTGCATTGAGGATTTCAGGGACACCACAGTCAGGATTGCCTCTCTCGCTGAAAGGAATACAAAGTCCAGACCAGAAAGTCTGATCATAGGAAAGAAAGAGACAGCAAGAACAAGAAGATACCATGCATAGGTTTGCTACATTTGGGGGAAATTGGTACTTAGTCTCTTGCCACTAACCAAGGCTAGTGATAAAACACACTCCCCTTATCTCAGTACGTGAGCATACTCTTGTGAGTTCTAATGTATGTCCAAGACTCCCGGAGCCCTTAGTCCTTAAAAAATTCATATTTTCAAATGGGAAGATCTCAACGATTTGTTGCTTGATGGTGTTTGCTGGTATAGAAAAACAATCACACTTAAACAGGGGGGAAAAACATGAATGAATGAGGAAAATAAACATATCAATTATTAATTGCATATTTCACTTGAAATTGCTAATGACACTGGAGACTTATGAGCCACCATTTCTCACTAAGAAAATAATGTAAATTTCCCCATATCCTAGAAATATGTTTTTGAAGAGGTGACGTTAGCAGGTGTCATATTGTGGAGGGCAACCTTGCAGCTGGAGGGAAGGGGCTGAAAAGAGGCTGCGGTGGTTGGAGAAGAGGAGGACAGAGCAGTAGGAAGAGGTTCGTCATATTTTCTTCATGCTTTCTCTATGATGAGTGTTAAAACATGTTAGAGAAATATTTTACAAATACTTTTTAAATTTTATTTATTTGTCAAGGGGAAAGAGAAAGAGCACACAAGTAGGGAGAGCAGCAGAGGAAGAGGGAGAAGCAGACTCCCCGCTGAGCAGGGAGCCAGACGAGGGACTCCATTCCAGGACCCCATGATCATGACCTGAGACGAAGACAGATGCTTCACTGACTGAGCCACCAGGAGCCCCAAGAAATTTTTTTAAACTCCCTATGTACTTGCCCTCGATTTTATTTCCTTCATTCTCTTCCCAGTAGACTTTAATCAGTTTGGTTTAACATTCTCTTGGATCCCTGAGTTTTCTTATCATTCTAATACATATGCATCTGTCTGTTCATCCATCCATCCATCCATTTATCTGTTCATGTATATGTATTCGTTTGTCTATCTATCATCTATCATCTTCATCCATCCATCATCTATCAACCATCCATCCATCCATCCACCCAACCACCCATCCATCCTTCATCTATCCATCCATCCATCAAACCACCCAATCTATGTATCTATCATCTCTATCCGTACATCCTCCATCCATCCAATATATCTATGTATTTATCCATCTATCTATCCATCCATACATCCATCATCTGTCAACCATCCATCCATCCATCCATCCATCCACCCAACCACCCATCCATCCTTCATCTATCCATCCTCCATCCATCCATCCAACCACCCAATCTATGTATCTATCATCTCTATCCATACATCCTCCATCCATCCAATATATCTATGTATCTATCCATCTATCTATCCATCCATCCATTCATCATCTAGGTCTACCTACCTATCTACTTACCTACATACCATCTATCCATTTTAAAACTTACGTAAATGGTACACCCTTTAGAGACTACCAGCAGTCTTCAGACTGTACTCGGAGGATGCAAAGGGGGTGCTGAGCCCCGCAGGAGTGAGGATGGGCAGTGATGAGGGGCAGACGTACTATCTGGTTGTTTTACGGATTGCTCACTCTATGGCTTTTGTTGTCTCTATTTTTTTTTAATGGGCTGCAGTTTCAGCTACCATCTCCTTTGAAGACTCACAGTCTACCCAGGCACATTCACTTCATTGTGCATGAAAGCCGCACGTCTCATCTGAGGTTATAGAATTGCTGAAGAAGCTCAGAGTAAAATTCATGTGTCACGGTGTGTTAACATTAGTGCCCTTTACATGTCTGTGCAGGTTTGCCCTGCTGTGTAAAGGCCAAGTAAACACATTATTCTTCCTGATCCACCAAGTGTGGGACAATACTACTGCTTTTTTTTTTTTTTTCACAAATAGGCAGAGAGGCAGGCAGAGAGAGAGAGGAGGAAGCAGGCTCCCCGCTGAGCAGAGAGCCCGATGTGGGGCTCGATCCCAGGACCCCGGGACCATGACCTGAGCCGAAGGCAGAGGCCTTAACCCACTGAGCCACCCAGGCGCCCCCAATGCTACTGCTTTTTAAAATCAATAATCAGGGGATGCCTGGGTGGCTCAGTCACTAAGCCTCTGCCTTCACTAAGGTCATGATCCCGAGGTCCTGGGATCGAGCCCCACTTCGGGATCCCTGCTTGGTGGGGAGTCTGCTTCTCCCTCTCCCTCTGCTCTCCCCCTGCTATGTTCCCTCTCCTGCTGAGTCTCTCTCCGTCAAATAAATAAACAGAATCTTTAAAAATAAACAAATAAAAAATAAAATCGATAATCAGGTAACAAGCCATGAAGCAAGAAGATGTAAAAACTTCATGATGCCGGGAAATAGCAGCCGTGTTTCATCTTCCTTCAACCGAGTGCCTCATAAGGCTTTACTGTACCACGAAACAGGATGAACATTTAGGAAATTCACAATATTAAAAGCATGTTACGTTGTTTCTCAGTGTTGAGCACATTTGCCTATTATTGGGCATGCCTGCCCATAAACACCCAAACCATCATTATCCTTTGCTCAGATACATCAAGGTATGTTTCCAGTAGGGCTTTTAAATCATTTTTATTCGTTAGGGTCCTGTGTCCTGGCTTTTTAATTGGGAGATATGCCCTCTCAGTAAAAAGTTTCTAATTAAATCCCCAGACTAACGTGTGAACCCGCCGCCATGGCTTCTCGGAAGTGGACATCGTTGGAAAGAGGAATGCACAAATTTTAATTACGTTGTTCATCTTTGCACACAGAGGAACCGATCCCCAGATTCTAGGAGCATTAATTCTACCCGAGCTCATTCTAAAGAACCCTAAATTGGGGTTATTGTCGTCTCCAGTTTTGTGCCCTGTGGAACGAGCCTTTAAAAACTCCCTTTGCTAACCTTGAGGACGTTATGCCGGAGTGTAATAAGACTGGCACAAAAGGACACAATTGTGTGATTCCAGTTGTGGGAAGTACTTAGCATCATCAGATTCACAGAGACATGTTCAGAGTGGTTGCCAGGGGCTGGGGGGAGGGGCAGGCGGGAGGGTGGTGTTTAACAGGGGGTGGGGTTCAGTTTAGAAACATACAAAGTGCTCCGGGGATGGGCAGGTGATGGTGACTGTCCCGCCAGGGGAACGTACTCAATGCCCCTGGTATTTCACAAGTAAGTTTAAAAAAACTCTCTTTGTTGTAAAATTCATCACGATTTTATTAATTTATTTGAGAGAAAGAGTGTGCATGACGAGGAGAAGGGCAGAGGGAGAGGGAGAACGAGAGACTCTTGGCCAGTCCGCCATCTTTGTGGCTTTATTGTTCTCAGTTTATATAAGTCACGGGAAAAAAAATAGCCATTGACAAGATACTTTTTATATTTCTAAAATATATTTAACTATATTTGACAGAGAGCTTTGTGTACACTGAGGGGGTGTGATGTCTTGGCACATTTATATACCGTAATACAATTCCCCCTGTACGTTTGGTTAGCCCCTCTCTCCGTTATGTCCTTTAATTATCCCTTAGTTTTCAAGATGCTTGTTTTTTGGAAGAGTCGTTGTGATGGTATTCCAAGAAACAAAGGCCAGGTCCTACGACTCAAGGAGGAGAGTTTGAGCTAAAGGTCCTAGTTGGAAAAAAAGGAAAAAAAGGAGGGGTAGGCATCCTAGAAATGTCTACAACTGGCTGGAATGTTAGAATTCCTCAGTTCCGTGTGAAGGTCCCGTGGCTGGCGGGAGGTGGGGAAGGGAGAGGGGGAATCAGGTTACTAACCACAGGATGGTCCGTGGTCAGCGACAGAGCCAGGAAGCAGGATGGACCTCCTGACCCCAAGTGACCATTTGCGTCGTTGTCAAGAAGCACGTCAAATACCTTCTGCCATGTTTACTGATGTCCTGTCTTCTGGCTCGAGGTTGAGACGATATTGGACATGACACCAGTATGTGTCTGTATAATATTAGTTACGAGGTTGAGCAGGAGATGCATTTTCCGCTTTCCTTATTTTTTGGATGCTTGGTTCTTGCTTCAGCAACATCCACTGTCTCCCACATAGGGTGATTTCTGCAATACCAAGCTGGGGTGACTCTCGTTGGGGCTTCCAAGAAACACACAGGAACGTCTACAAGGCAACCTTCACTTCTTCCGTGTTGGTTGGAACAGGCTACTCAGGAGACGGTCCTACATGCAAGTAGGTTAAAAAAAGTCCAAAGTCCCTACTGGAAATCTGACCACACATCTTTTATCCTGGAAAATCACTCTGAGGATTCAGTGGGATTGGGCATGACCTACTGTCTTCCTCTAAATCCTGTCTTGTTGAGGGCAATGTCAATAAAACAGACCAGCTGGGCCCTCGTGCAAATGCTAAGTGACACCACCAATCATGTCCCTTTTATGGGCATTTCAGACAACAGAGGGTTCTATTTCATGCCATTAAATCAAATGGGTTCCTTCAAAGCTCCTAATGGGGACATCACTTAAAATGATGGTAGGGAACTACGAATTCTGTACATTAAACAAGGTCAAATGCGTGAAATAATTCCATAAGCTTTTACCTGTACATTTCAGCGAGTGTATTATTTATTTCTTATCACTACTAACATCTCCGTATTTGTACGTTAGAGCATTTTTGATGCTTTAGGTCAGGGCCTGGCAAATGATGACCCCTGCGGGCCAAATCCAACTGGCTATCTATATTTGGTTTTGTTTTGTTTTTTTTTTTTTTTCATGGTTGGTGAATTAAGAATGGCCTTTACATCTCTAAATGGTTCAATTTTATTTTTTAAAAAGATTTATGTATTAATTTTTGATAGAGAGAGAGTGGGAACAGAGGAGGGGCAGAGAGAGAGAGAGAGGGTTCCCAGCATGGAACCCAGCTTGGGACTCGAACTCATGGCCCTGAGATCATGACTTGAGCCAAAACTGAGCCCGGATGTTTCAATGGTTAAATCTGAAATAGCCATATAGCACATGTACCTACGTAATCTCATCAGTGTTGCTTCTTGGTTTGTAAAAGTTCAAGGTCTGAAATATTTACCATCTGGCCCTTTAAGAAGAACTTTGCAGAATGCTGCCTTACCATTTTGGTTTGATACATATATAGTTAATTCAGAAAAAGGGGGTCTCAACGGGTTTTAAAACGGACCCCAGAGGGGGGGAAATGGATCTGCACCCAGGTCAAAAATCATTTCAGAATGAGCGTGAGCTTTTAGAGAGAAAGGCCCATGCCACTCGATGATTTTCCAAAGAAATCCCCAAGGATGTGAATGTGCTTTTTTGTTTCCCCCCAGAGTCTACGAAAACCATTTTGTCACATAAAGAATTTCACATTGGTTCTGCTCCGGTGATAATTTCCCTCTTAAACAGTTACGAGGAAAGTGGTTAATTACACAGGACTTAGTCTTGGGAAGGGAACAATTTAAGGCTTTCTCCTGACGCTCTTTACACGGTTTTTGCTAAGGAATCAGCCTAATAACTTTCCAAAGAGGGTGGTGGGTCATGCAAGGGCTGTTTGTAGTTACAGAGGCGCAGTGTGATGCCAAGTCCCCATGCATTGGGCAGGTGGTTGTGCGGAAGTGTCCCTTCCTTTTGGGAGATAAGATTTTGGAGAGATTCACACCTATGTGCTGATAAACCCCTTTTTAAAAAATTTTATTTAATTTCTTTTCAGTGTTCCAGAATTCATTGTTTATGCACCACACCCAGTGCTCCATGAATAAGTGCCCTCCATAATACCCACAACCTGGCTCCCCCAACCTCCCATCCCCCCCACCCCCCCACCCCTTCAAAACCCTCAGGTTGTTTTTCAGAGTCCATAGTCTCTCATGGTTCATCTCCCCCCCAATTTCCCTCAACTCCCTTCTCCTCTCCATCTCCCCATGTCCTCCGTGTTATTTGTTATGCTCCACAAATAAGTGAAACCATGTGATAATTGACTCTCTCTGCTTGACTTATTTCACTCAGTATAATCTCTTCCAGTCCCGTCCATGTTGCTACAAAAGTCAGGTATTCATCCTTTCTGATGGAGGCATAATACTCCACAGTGTATATGGACCACATCTTCCTTATCCATTCGTCTGTTGAAGGGCATCTTGGTTCTTTCCACAGTTTGGCGACCGTGGCCATTGCTGTTATAAACATTGGGGTACAGATGGCCCTTCTTTTCACCACATCTGTATCTTTGGGGTAAATACCCAGTAGTGCAATGGCAGGGTCATAGGAAAGCTCTATTTTTAACTTCTTGAGGAATCTCCACACTGTTCTCCAGAGTGGCTGCACCAACTTGCATTTCCACTTCTTTTTAAAAAGATTTTGTTTATCTGTTTGAGGGAGAGCAAAAGCAGGGGAGCAGCAGGCAGAGGGAGAAGCAGGCTCCCTGCTGAGCAGGGAGTCTGATGTGGGTCTCAATCCCAGGACCCTGGGATCATGACCTGAGCTAAAGGCAGACGCTTCACCGACAGAGCCCCGGTGCTCCCCTGTTGATAAGCCTCTTAGATCACTCTGCTCTCGAACCCCGAGAAGGAGTGCACGCACACGCACGTGCACACGCACACACACAGTCACAACCACGAATGGACCCAAGCAAGCAATGCACTTCTAGAGAAAGAGGCGGGTTTGGCGAATGTGCAAGGAGAGCTTGTAGATCACGAACGCTTGAGCCAGTCCAGAGCGAGGTCTGTTCTGAACATAGCCTAAAGGATGGTCCATCCTCCAGGAAATCCTTTTTCATTCATTTTCAAAGAAATGGTCTTTTACCTTTCCGTTCATAGCATTCTGATCTCAACTGTTAATTGTTACCATGGCAACTGGGGATTCAGGGCAGCTGATGTGTCAGGGCTGTGTTATAAATGGACACCCGTGATTTACAAAAAAAAGAAGACAAAAAAAAAAGGGCTCTCGGGAGCTCTGCGATGTACGTGTGGGGTCTTGGGGAAGAGAAGGGTCTGAAAGAAGAGACCACATTCTGGTTTTGTTCCTTCCTATCGTGCTACTAGGAGTTAGTTGACTATTGTCGGGACAAAACCCTGTGGTGGCGTGTGGGAATGCTTTGAAGCCGGAGTAAAAAGGGATTGGGTGGGAAGGGGGTCTGAGAGTATCATGCAGAAGGGGCGTGTTAGAAGTGTGGTCCCAACTTTGTGCCCACGGCACAGCCCGAGTGCATCCCGGCAGGCTGACCGTTCCTTTTGTGTGTCCGCCCGAGGGCTCATGATGCCCAGCGAGGTGGTCCGGTGTGGTCTGTGGGTGTGTGTGTGCGTGAGGGTATTTGCGGATGACGTGAGCATTTGGACACAGGGGCCTCACCAACAGGGGTGGGGTTCACGCAGTCTGTTGAGGGTCTGTCTACACCATAGGGCAGAGGAAGGTGGATCCGGCTCTCCGCCTGACGGATGTTCTCATGCCCTCCCACGGGGAGTGATACTGGGAGTGTCCCTGGCTCCTGGGCACATCCAACACACACACATCTCCGCCTTCTCAGGACTCATGGTCACTCGGCCGAGTCCCACTTTGCATGGCCGCATTACCTCCCCTCTATTTTGTCCCCCATCTTAGGAGCGCTCAAGCCTGTCCCTTCCCACACAGGAGTGACTCCCGTCCTGCAGCGAAAGCCGTCGGCTTTCAAAGCAGGAGAGCGCTGTCACCCATCCAAGTCTTCATAAATGTGCTTATAAATAATGTGTGATTTGGGTGTTCACATCTGCTGTCCCTGAGCCTTCTTGTGTGGGCTTGGCTCGTTCCCATACACCCCTGTGAAGACCCTGCACTGATCCGTTATCTAGGACCCTCCGCTTTCTGCAGCGCCTTCCGGGACTCAAGGTTACTCGGTGCATGTTTGCTGGTCACACCTGACTTGTGGACTAAAGGACTGACTTTGCTGGTCACCCGTGACTCATGGAGTAAAAGGTCCATGCCCTGCTCATAATTTCAGGGCACCGAGTCTATCCTGCTTGTAGACGTTCCATTGAGGAAGGAGAACCAGTATGTACAGTGCATGGATTTCACTCTAGGTATAAATATTTCTGTAAGTGGCATGACTTGTGAGTCTGCTGGCATGTTTGCTGAGATGGAGCACCCCCAGCCATCAAGGGCACAAGCCACCATGGGCAAGGTGTGCACCATGATTGTTCCTTGCGTCTCATGGGCCCGCTTTTCAACAGAGTCTTTACTGCATGGTGTTTCTACCCCTCCTGCAGCACCTGGGAGATGCCTACCTGGGTGGGATCCTGATTTCCAGACAGGGAGCAGGGGATAGGAGACAAGGGTAAGGTGATCTGCTGAATTCATGGTCTTGTAAGAATGACAGGCTGAGTGCTACCCCGTGCCATCCGTCCTGTGTGTTAGCTAGAACCGAGCAATCCAGGCCTACCTGGCGTCCCACAGATGGGTCATTCTCTCTCGGTCCTGCTGTGGAACCACCGCATCCAACTGTTTGGACTGTCCCCCCTTAAGCTCCTCTCAGCCTTGTATCCTTGTCCATCAGGCATGAAGTCAGACCCACGTACTGCATGGGTCCCTCAGAGACAGTACAGGGATTCCCATGGAGCTCGTCCCATGTCCCTGACACCCGGCTCAACCTGGAACCACGTAAACCATGCACGCCAGATACCCCTGAAATGTGAGGACTTTGGCTTGTCATTGGGACGTTTTTTGCTGTGAGCCTCACACCCTCACAGCGTGCTTCTCCTTGGAAGGGTGACGATCTCCGACTCCCACATTTTCTCACTTTTGAAAAATCACAGTAGTTTGATCTCATCATGAGCTATCAAGTGCTCAACCAAATACACCTATTGGTTCGGAAAATAATGCCTTCCTCCTCTCCCTCTGCAGGACCCAGTCACGATTCATGAATTGCATCTTCTCCTCTCTTTTGGGACCTTTTCATTCTACTACTCTCTTCCACTTTTGTGGCTCCTTTCCTTCCTTTTTAATGAAAAATGCTACTTTGTTTCAGAGAGATGACATAGGCAAGGCAACATATGTTAGATTTGATGCATACACCCTGGTCGGGTCCTGATTCTAGTTGTCTTCCACCCCCACCAACGATCTCGATCACTAAACAGCTTGCAAGGTGGGCAACTTCATGTCCTCTATTGATCTGCCTACTTTATTTTCAGCAATTGTCATTTTTAGTGATGGCCCGTGAGCGTTTTCAGCACACAGAAACTGTACAAAGAAGATGGATTATGGCTTGTAACTGAACCCAAGGGTTACTCTCTGTCCTCTCTTAGTTCCCCCCACCAGGTCTACTTGGGGTCTAGCATGTAGTCCTTCACACTTCCCTTACATTCTGTCTTCCAAAGAAATGCCCATGGTAAACAGGAATGTTACCACAGTAGAATTTTTTTTTTTAATTAGGGGCACGTGGGTGGCTCAGTTGGTCAAGCATCTGACTCTCGGTTTTGGCTCAGGTCGTGATCTCAGGTGAGATCGAGCCAAGGGTGAGCTCCACACTATACCATCACCCACTCATGTGCTCTCTCTGTCTTAAAAAAAATGTATATATTGGCATCTCCCCAAATACCCAGAGATTGGGTCTGATGTAAAACTCAGTTGTATTTCTTTCTGTCCTATGACAGATAGCAAGACCATCCTGCTCTGGTCTTGGAGCTACCCTCACCAATAACAAAAGGAACATCCTTTTTGGTGCCCTGTTTTGCTTTGTTGAAATCTCCTCCTGATTCGATGAACGTTTGAGAAATCATGCGCTGTCACAAGAGAGCGACCTTATAGAAGGCAGAGTGTTTGTTAAAAATGAAGCAACAGCCCGTCCCTCCTCCTCACGGTGACCTTCCCTTATCTGATCTTTTTTCTTGGTATGAGTTAACAAAACAGGCTCTCCTCACTCTGGGCTTTCTGGAAAAAAACGGCAGGCCAGGACCAAACTTTGCAAGCTTGCCAGCTGCTTAGAAAACACAGGATGGTGTGATCTTCTGGTACCCTGTGCACAGCTCTTGTGATGGGCAGGCATGGACAGACACCCCAAAGGAGGGTTCCTTCCCTTCCCTTCCCTTGCCCTCTCTTCCCTTTTCCCTTTCCTTCCTTCCTTCCTTCCTTCCTTCCTTCCTTCCTTCCATTCTTTCTTTCTAAGATTTTATTTATTTGAGAGCAAGCAAGCATGAGCGGGATGGAGGTAGAGGGAGAAGCAGACTCCCCTCTGAGCAGGGAGCCTGACGTGGGGCTCCATCTCAGGACCCCAAGATCATGACCTGAGCCAAAGGCAGACACTTAACTGACTGAGCCACCCAAGCGTCCCCAAATGGGGGTTTTCTTAAACATTAACCTAAGTTCAGTTTCTTTCTTTTTTTTTAAGAATTTATTTATTTATTTGACAGATCACAAGTAGGCAGAGAGAGAGAAGGGAGGAATCAGGCTCCCTGCTGAGCAAAGAGCCTGACACGGGGCTCGATCCCAGGACCCTGGGATCACAACCTGAGCCGAAGGCAGAGGCTTTAACCCACTGAGCCACCCAAGTGCCCCAGTTCAGTTTCTTCTTAAAGCAAAACAAAAGCAATGGTTCCATCAATCTCACTGCAAAAAAAAAAAAAGTTCAAGAAAAGTAACTGGTCATTTCACATTCAAGAAATGATCTTGGGGAGATCTGTCACCTAGTGTCATTGAGAAGCAAGTATTGATCTAGCAGGTGTTTATTGACTTTATACCTGTCTTGCTCTTAAAAAGAGCAACTTGCTAATAATATTAACTTTATGTCCTATGCTAATAACACTGGTGTAAAGGACCGCTGAAATAAACTCCTTCCCAGGATTCAAATCCTTCCATTTTGTTCCACTGTGGCTTGGCTTTATGTTTCTAAAGGCCAAGTGATGTGCCTAGGGGAAGGCTCTGTGTTTAGGGCAGACTCCTTCTCCTGCAGGTTCAGGAGGTGAGCGCTCACGGAGAATGCATGAAAACGAAACTTGGTGCTGTCAGACTGCATCTACCCACAGCTCTTGCGTAAGGCCTCTGAAAGTCATAGCTTGTCTTACATTTCTCCAGTGTCCACAGGATGCATCGTGTGTGGTTCCCACAAATAGCATGTCAGTGAGGTAGAGGAGTCACTTTCTCAGAAGGAAGCAGCAATTTGGAGTTTTCAAATACTGGTAGAATTTCAAGTCTGCAGCGTCCTTGGGTAGAGCCACTGATCTCAAGCCCCACAGTGCATCCGCTGCAAGGAACAATGGCTTCCCCAATGGCTAATGGCTTCCCCAATGGCCAATGGCTTCCCCAATGGCCAATGGCTTCCCCAATGGCCAATGGCTTCCCCAATAGCCAATGGCTTCCGCAATGGCCAATGGCATCCTGTGTTCATCTTCCTAAGAACTGAGGCTGCCCATTGCCCCTGGAAACCTGTTGGTGTCCAGATATCACAATGGTGTGCTCTGCTGGCCTTGAGGTTGCTGTCCAGTAGGCAAGACAGCAATTGTCTGGTGGGGATGTGAGGTTTGCAGTTCTCTCCACCAAGAACTCAAAGTGCTGATGTGTACGTGTTGGTCAGAAAGCATTCACCCAGGCTGAAGGGCAAGATGCCTGATGGGATAAAAGTAACTTCAGAAGGATTCAGGGGTGATGGGGCACCATAGACTATGGGAGCGTTGAGCCATATAAGAGATTGGGGGGTTGCCAATCTCACTGAAGACTACGGCAGGTTCGGGGATTGGAGGGGCTACAGAATCAAGGTCAGCTAGCAGTATTTCGGGTGCTAGACATGCTCATCCAGCATCAAAGTGGGAACATGTGCAGAGGGAACCCAATTCGATTGTCTTCCAGAAAATCTAACCCATCTCCATGGCACCCAGAGGATGAAGGGCTTTGGCATCATCCCCGGTATTCTTTCCAAGGGAAGGATTGGTGACCATAGAGCTCATTATCTCTGAAAGTGAAAGGAATTCCACCTCCAAGACGTAAATCCAAATCCTTTAAATCCCATTCACGGACTGTGTGATGCAAATGACCCAACTTCCAGGAGCATTTCCATAACTCCTTGGGCACAGGGCAGACAGTCAGTGCCTAATGGTTGCTTGCCCCATCCCTTCTGTCTGTGATCACACCGTGTATGGCATGCTTGGGTAAACACCCTAATTGTGGTCCATCTCCGACGGGTGAGCAGACACAGAACCGCATTCTCGGGGGCTGAGTGGCCGCGACTTCAAAGCCCATGTTTGGCAAAATGATTTGTTGTGCTGTCTGGCATGTGAAGGCCCTTGAATAGCTTCATTTTATGGGGGAGGACAGAGTTCCGCTTTGCTGGGCTTTGCTATTAAGCAGAAGGGTCCTCGGGCTTTAGGTCTCTTACCTCTTCGCTCTCCCTGAGAGAAATGCCCCCCAGAATCCTTTGAAGGCTCTGCCAGCTTCAGAGTGCCCTCATTGTCATTATCGCCCTTCAATGAGCCCATTCAGCCGTGCTTTCCCACACCCCTCGATGCGCATCAGGGGCCGCTCTGGGTGCCTGTGCCTCTGTGCCAGGGACAGAAGAGGCAGACGCGCATCTCTGCTTGGCTCCGGCCGGCATTCCTGGGATGGCGTGTCCCGGGGACCCGAAGGGCCTTTGGAAGCTCCAGGTTAACATGTCTCCGTGAAGCACAGAGTCCCGCGGCCCACCTTGGAAAGGCGTCTTCCGAAGTCTCACGGGATGATGAAAGCAATTATTTCAGAGAGGTGACACTGTTTTCCAAAATGCCCTATGAAGGAAAAGGGTAGCAGATCCTATAGAGCCCTTCTCTCCAGCAGTATGAGCTCCCAAAATATCAAAAGAGGGGGTAAGGCGTTTTGCACATAACTGAGGTTACCTAGTTGGAAATTTTAATGCCTAGACTTTTTCTGAACTATCTCTGGGTTCACAAAGGTGTGGGGGATGCAGAGCCTAGCACAGAAAACTCTGAGCATTTGGTCTTTAATTCGATAACACAAAAATGAGGTGTCTCACTGCATTTATCTGCTAAGGGGGAAAGGAGCAGCCATGGGGTCCCTCAGGGGATTCTGACAATGTCTGAAGATGATTTCACTGTCCTGACTGAGACGCTCACTACGGGCTTCTGGTGGGTAGAGACCATGCATGTTGCTTAACATTCCCCAGGACAGCCACGCAGCAAAGACATATAGGACCCTGAACGTCATCGGAGATGCCATAGGGAAACCCCCGGGGACAGACCAGGCAGGAAGCCACTAGCTGGGCCTTGGGGAATCATGTGAGTAGATAACACTGAACTCAGTGTCTGAGGTCTGTTGAGAGCTGCCCAGGTCCATGCGGTAGCCAGAAGATCTCAGGATCCTTTCTAGTCATCAGCTTCAGGTAGGGTAGGTAGGGCAGGTAGGGTCGCCGAAGCAAAAATGGGGCTCATTATGCCCCATTTTTATGCCTCTACCTTCTCGATGCTTCTCTAAATGCCTCATGCTGTCTATATAAGGAATCCCACCTCACCCTGTGTCCCATCCTTGTCTCCTAATTAGGACAAGGTAGTATGGCCTTAGAGCAAGTACATGATTAAAATATCACATATACAAGGTAACATTTCCATATTTCCCTGTTTTCTGCAATGCTTCTTAGGTGGAATTTCTTCCAATTACTCTCTATGTCGCATCACTACCTTGCAGTTGCTGCATCGCTAAAAGGAACCTGTTGGCGTGTCCCTCGAGGTCATGGTAAGTCTTGGTCCCACATTTGTGTCTGCTTCTATGGCTTGTGCGTCTCAAAGAACACTGTGTTAAACTGAGACTATCTTAGGGTCTCACCAATCAACAGTCCTTCCCTCAATCTCTACTAATATTCTCACCTACAGAATCATCCTCTCTGTTTCCATTTTGTCCACCTGGGTGCCACGCACCTTTGAGGTTCAGCCCCGAGCCCACCAACTATGGAAATCATCTTTAACTGGGATGGTTCCTCTTCCTTTCTCCCCTTCTGAGCTCTTAGTCCAATCATAGCACCCATATGGCCCTTTGTGATCACAGAATTTCCGAGTGGGAAAGGATCTCACACGTGGTCCACCATCTTTCTTTGAAAGACCTATTCATTTATTTTAGAGCGAGACAGCATGCGTGGGAGGGGGAGAGGATTTCACGCCGACTTTGCATTGAGCATGGAGTCGGATGCGGGGCTGGATCCCAGGACGCTGAGATCATGACCTGAGTTCAAACGAGGAGTTGAATACTTAACCACCCAAGCCACCCAGGTGCCCCGCCATCTTTCATTTTATGGGTGAAACATAGTGAATCAAGAAAACATTATCACGTCGGCAAACATATGGTTTTATAGCAGGAGCTTTAGTCCCATGTTAATTTTTTCTGCCTTGCTTGATGGCAGAGATGGTATCGTATGGGTCTGCCTTTGATGGCACTGCTTTGAGCACGTGCTATGTGTGCTCATCAGTCCAACACAGCCAATCTTTCTGTATATATGTTGTACTCTTCTATGCTTGCTTCCACCATACGAGATTTATCTTACAAACCTAATGTCTGGCAACCGTCTTGAGGGATTTGGAAATAAGCCACAAATTTAGCCATCCAATGCCAGGTTCAAGGTGAGGATAGAAAGGAATTCTCTTTCAAACTACTACTGTGTCTTTATGCTGGTGGACAGATCCATTTCTCCTGCTGTGGAAATGGTCTTCCTTTGCATGGATTCTTAGTTCCTTTCCATAAGCAACCAGTTGGGGATCATTCTCACCCTGAGATAGACTTGCCTAAAAGCATGGATCTATCATACAATGGCCCCCAACCCCGCAAATGATTCCCTTTCTTTATTTGAAACTTCTTCCATTCTCTGACCCCCATTGCTTACTTCCACAAACAGACTCAGTGGTCAGTGACGTCCTTACGTCTACAAAGTTGACACCCGCCTACCTAGCAGTCACTCTCTTAAACATCATGTGAGTTTTGACTCATTATTTTGTTTTTCTCAGAAAGAGGATGATAGTGTTGATGACTCAGATATGATCATGGTCCTATAATAAAACCCGTATTGGGGTATTATGTCCCTCAGATATTCAGAGCAACAGTAAGTACACCCGAGGACTGGTGTGTGTGTGTGCAGAAATGTTAATCCATCCAGATATTAAAATACATTCTTTACCTCATTAGAGGCGATGGTCTCTGTTTCCGCTCAGCTCCAACCCCAGCCATGTCGAATCCCTACCTCACACACTATACACGAGCTCTTTCTCCAGCACCACAGAAAGAAGGCGTACAGATATTCTCTCCTCTCATTCTTACTGTTCAAGTTCAGTGGTATTTTCCCAAAGAGCCTCAGGCAGAACCACACTTTTAACAGGGACTGTTGCTGGGGAGCTAGACTTCTTCCCCATTTGCACATTTGTTATTCAATCCATCTACCATGACAATAGGCCGTGTAACATGCTCTCCAACAGAAGGGAAGCCGTTTGAAGTACTGATATTTCTAGCAAAACCTCAGCTGGGAAGGCATGATCCACAAAGCAAAAATCCCAGCCCCTCAGTCTTGCTCTGACTGGCCCTCCAAGCCTCTCACGTAATATCCCAAAATGCATGATAGATAACCTCCCTGTAAACAGTTCCACCTTGTGAATATGTTGCTGCCAATGGTCCCCTTGAGCTAAAGATGTCTCGGAACATCATTTATTAAAATACCAACAAGATGAATTAATATGGGATCTGTGAGAAATCGTATATGTCCCTCTTGTGCCATCCTTTACAGAAGATGGCATCGTTCTGTAGTTTTTACCCTTTTGCCTACTCATGCTCACCTCACCCAGACCCCCCAACCATCTATGACAAATGCCTTCCATCATTTCATTATGGAGGTGGCTTTTCTTACATCCAAGAAAATATGACTTAACTTCCAGGTAAGTATCGGGGAGATGATGTAGAATGTTGGAGAAAAAAGATATGGCCTTGATTGTCCTCAACCTTGCTAACTTAGCCCCAAATTTAAAGTGCTGCCACCCGTAATGGTTTAAAATATATTTCTGTGACTCAAGCTCATTCATGACTTTAGCATGGGCTCTATATTTTCTCATTAGGTGTAAAGTCGAGTTTGAGTGTCTATCACCAGGGAGCCTCTTAAAACTTGTGTTCAATGTAAGAGAAACTATACCCCTTGTCAGAATGATCTTTCCAGGGGTTCCACATGATGACTGAATTCAGGAAGCTCAATAATTATTGTGAGCCATGCAGAAATGCAATGGTTTGCAATTCCAAAAGAACTACAGTCTAAGATATACAGAATTTGTACTAGTCAAGAGAACAGTGAATTAATTGTGCTTTTATCTGTTCCTTGCCTCACCTCCTCAAAAACCCAACCAGCTATGGTAGGGACCTAAGTCAATATTATCATGTAGGTCATACAAGGAACCTAAACCAGCTATGGTAGGGACCTAAGTCGATGTTATCATGTAGGTCATACAGGCAAAAAAGGTTTTAGTGACAGGTCCAACAAACATTGTTCCAAGAAAACACACAGTTGGACTCTAAGAAAAGTACATAGGCCAGAGTTGCCAAACTGTGAAAAGAACCAAGATGCCCTTCCACGGACGAATGGATAAGGAAGATGTGGTCCATATACACCATGGAGTATGATGCCTCCATCAGAAAGGATGAATACCCGACTTTTGTAGCAACATGGACAGGACTGGAAGAGATTATGCTGAGTGAAATAAGTCAAGCAGAGAGAGTCAGTTATCATATGGTTTCACTTATTTGTGGAGCATAAGGAAGAGCATGGAGGACATGGGGAGGTGGAGAGGAGAAGGGAGTGGAGGGAAATTGGAGGGGGAGACGAACCATGGGAGACTGTGGACTCCGAGAAACAATCTGAGGGTTTTGGAGGGGAGCAGGGTGGGAGGTGGGGTGAGCCTGGTGGTGGGTATTAAGGAGGGCACGCATTGCATGGAGCACTGGGTGTGGTGCACAAACAATGAATTCTGGAACACTGAAAAGAAATTAAAGAAATAAATAAAAAATTTAAAAAATACATAGGCAATAGCATTGCTGTGGTATTAGATATGCCCAAACTTGATTTTAAAATGTGATACAAAACAGGGTAAATTCTGGATATGTAGGCTTCTACGAAAACATATTTACTGTGGGATGAAATTAATGACCACAGTTAGCGAAAGCCCAAAGGTAGCAAAGCCCTTTTGAAAATATATGGGGGAAAAAGTGCATAAATAATTACATATGATGTGTTTTATTGAGATTAACTTCATTTCAGAATTTTCTCTCTAGATTCGTACTCTGAGTCAATTTAGGATATTTTATAAGAGGAACATGGTAATTAATAAATGTTCATTGACTGAAAAAGGGGCCCACAGATACAATAAAGTAGATTACTTTGGAAAATACGATCATTCACTTTTCTCAAAAATTCACAAAGTAAATTGAATTCCAGTAATGGGATTTATGGATGATTACAAGATTTGCTATTACTGATATATACTTAGTGTGAAGAAAAAGAACCTGGGGAAGTCATATGTGTTTTTTTTCTAGAAATAATTATTAAACATAGTAAGTTCCTCCGCCCAGTGCAAATTTTAAGAAAGAGGTAAATTGAAAGGTTGAAATCGATGCCACCAGCTCCCTCTGCCCCACAAAAAGGAATGGATCAAAATAGACTTCTTACCTAATACAAAATGTTGAGTTCTAAAAGTAAATTAGAAAAAAAAAGTGGAAGTAATTATGAATTTAGGGCTACATCTCGTTTGTATCGTCGTTCTTTGAAGAGCACGTGGCCCAGCATTATCTCTTATAATATCCATCAACTAAAGACTCAGAAGAATCCCAGTCACTCAACAAAAGTGGAGAAAGATTGATTCCTACTATCGTGTCTTGATAGATGCTTGGGAGCCTTTTATAAAATTATTGTTATATCAAGGAGCTAAAGCTTCTGGGGATTCCTTCGGGTCATCTAAAGGCAGATTCAATTTTTCAATGACAAATATAAGCACGTGCGTCCGAAAAATAAATCGTACTTTTTGCCTTCCTCCTTTATTTCGGGTCGGTGTTACTCTCTTCGTATTTGGAGAATACTGACACTTTTTTTTTTTTCACAAGCCCACTCGAATTAAATATTACATGTACTGAGATTATCTGTCGACAGAAATAACACGTGACGTTTTGGGACGAAAGTTCGAAGTGCTTCAGCATTTTGCCCTATTGAGTACCGAAAGGAACATGGTATGGGCTGTTAAGAACACCGAGCTAAGCCTCAAAAGAGATTCCATATGGAAAGAGGGAGATGAATATGTTTAGTCTGACTGGACCATCTAAGGGATAGTTTGAACAGCACATACCCACCCGCACCCATAAGACGATTATGAGTAAGAGCAATGTGTATATGTTTTATATATTTATCCGTCATGTAGTATATGTTATATTACATAATGTTTATATTTGTGTTATATAATTATATATTATATTTCTATTCTAATTATATAATATATAATTATGTTTATATTTGTGCTATATAATGATATATATTTATATTCTAATTATATTCTTTTTTTTCTTTTTTTTAAATTTTCTTTTCAGCATAACAGAATTCATAGTTTTTGCACCACACCCAGTGCTCCATGCAATGCGTGCCCTCCATAATACCCACCACCTGGCTCCCCCAACCTCCCACCCCCCGCCCCTTCAAAACCCTCAGGTTGTTTTTCAGAGTCCATAGTCTCTCATGGTTCATCTCCCCCCCAATTTCCCTCAACTCCCTTCTCCTCTCCATCTCCCCAT
>PISX010002774.1:0-122190 GCA_004024625.1 Mellivora capensis | reverse complement strand
ATGTTATCTGTTATGCTCCGCAAATAAGTGAAACCATGATAATTGACTCTCATATAATTATATATTATATTTATATTCTAATTACATAATATAGAGAGAGGGAAGTCCACACCCATAAATGCCTCCTTTCTAAATAACTCAGAGGTCAGACCTCAGTCAGGTGCACCGTTCGGTGGGGTTGGATACTGATACAGCAAAAGGAAGGAAATGCAACAGCAGAGTTTCCCTATAAATAGGGGGCATGAGGGTTTTGCTGAGTCCAGGTGATGGGCACGAGTTCCTCCGACATTAGGATTGGAAAAGGGGATCCTGAGCTGTTTCAAACAGTCTACACTAGGGAAGGCTCTTAATGACTTGGTTCCTTGTACAACTGTGACTGGTGAAGCCTCAGTGACCCGGGGCAACTTAAGAAGGTTGACATTCTTGAAAGAACATGAGCCCATCCTGGAACATGAAAACCAGGCACCCGCATTTCCACATGACAAATGTTCTATCTTGGCCCATACCACGCCCATTTCATCGATATTTGCTTATCACTGAGGCAGGTCATCGGTCCTCCGTACTCCCTCCTTTAGGGGACTTCTTCAATCTTTGTGGCCTCAGACAGGTAGCGGGGACACTTTTTGTTACTGAGCAGGTTTGAAGAGTGGACCACCATGGAGCCCACAGAACACATAGGAACCTGAGCCATGATGAGCATCTACAAGAGATCTGGTCTCATACCGAAAGGGAGTGTCAAAAAATCGCCAGTGATTTTCCTCCACTCTCTGATTTCTGTCGATTGCATGAGGTCAGCACATCTCCTTTGCTATGAAATCCTGATAATAAGGATTATTCCTACCATCTGCTTCATGGATTGTATAAACCTTCATGCCTTCAACTTTTCCTCACATTTTTTATTTCATTGTCTGGTTTTCCTTCCAACAGGTTGAGAAGCATCTTGCAACAGTTGTGATAGGTCTTTCTATCTGTCTGACATAGAACCACCTTTGTTTCATTCTGAATTACGTCAGAGTAACCTTGAGGTTGCCCTCACCCACTCCCGGTGCCCCTTCTCCCACTTGTGCACATGCTCTCTCTCCCTAAAATGAGCAAATGTTGGCCAGGAATGTGGAGAAAGGGGAACCCTCTTACACTGTTCTAGGAATGCAAGTTGGTGCAGCCAGTCTGGAAAACAGCACGTAGGTCCCTCAAGATGTTAGAAACAGAGCTACCCTACAACCCAGCAATTGTGCTACTGGGTATTTACCCCAAAGATACAGAAGTAAGTAAAAAGAAGGGGCACCTGCTCCTAGTGTTTAAAGCAGCAATGTCCACAATAGCCAAACTATGGAAAGAGCCCAGATGTCCATCGACACATGAATGGATAAAGAAGATGTGGTCCATATATACACATACAATGGACTACTACTTAGCCATTAAATAATGACATCTTGCCATTTGCAATGATGTGGATGGAACTAGACGGTATTATGCTGAGCAAAATAAGTCAATGAGAGAAAGACAATTATCATACGATTTCACTTAGATGTGGAATTTAAGAAACAAAACAGAGGATCATAGAGGAAGGGAGGGAAAAACAAAACAAGATAAAAACAGAGAGGGAGACAAACCATAGAGACTCTTAACTCTAGGACACAAACTGAGGGTTGCTGGAGGGGAGCGGGGTGGGAGGATGGGGTAACTGGGTGACGGCATGAAGGAGGACATATGATGTAATGAGCACTGGGTGTTGTATGCCACTGACGAATCACTGACCTCTACCTCTGAAACTAACTATACACTATATGTTAATTTATTGAATTTAGATTTTAAAATTTTTAAAAGAATAAGCTGGGTACGAGAAGGTCCATGAGACAAGCATGGAGATGCATAGCCCCAGACGTTCGGCAGGGAAAGAACAGGACTGGGGAGCTTGGGAATCCAGCTAGGGCTCCAGTAACCCCTGTCCCAAGCAATCTGGGTGAGATTCATGGTCACACAGAAACTCGAATCCTTCTTGCTGAAAATCTGACAGGTCTGAGTCCATTTGATTCAGAATCACAGAGCATCACACTTTTGGTCCATCAAAATATGGGTCTTCTGTGGCTAAATGTCCCCATTTGTAAGGGTAACAAGACATCAAGTTTTAAGATCAAAATCTACCCAATTTTAGATGTTTAATAAATCACATTGAGAAAGACTGCAGTTAGCATCAATAAAACATTTAAAAATAATACAAAAAAAGTAACATGATTATAAAGAATCTTAGTTCATTTACAAGTGAAGAAAGATAAACTTCTTTTTTTCTTTCTTAAATAGTGAGGGATATAATAAAGTCAACATAAAGTAGAGGAAATTATTCTGATATGGAGATAGAGAATCTCCACTGTCCAGAAACTCGAAAATAATCCTTCCTACTGTAGGCAAAGACAACAAGCAATAAATCAAGGAAATAAAACCATCAGAATTGAAAACACTTTGCTAAGATTTTTAACAAATTTTATACGTTTTTGTCAAATTAGGTGTTGTAAATCAGGTCAAATAAAATTTACTTTCCAAATCTTCATCTTTTATTAGCTCTTCCATATTCTGGAGCAAACAGATAGTTTAAGTCAGATTTTAAGAGGTCCCTGAGGGGCATTAGTATTTTCACACAAACATCTTATTAAAAATGTATAATGTGTTCATCTTTGCTATCTTGGAAAGAAAGAATAAGTGTGTGAAAAATAAACATAAAAGCCACCCACCACCCCTCCAGCAACCCTCAGTTTGTTTTGCAGAGGTTAAAATCCCTTATGGGTTTTTTTTTTTTCCGTTTTTATCTTTTTTCTTGCCTTCCCATGTGTTCTTCTGTTTTGTTTCTTAAATTCAACCTATGAGTGAAATCATATGATAACTGTCTTTCTCTGAATGACTTATTTCATTAGCATCATTGCCTCTTGTTCCAGCCACATTGTTACAAATGTAAGGTCTCATCCTTTTTGATGGCTGTATAGTATTCCATTGTATATATGAACCACATCTTCTTTATGCATTTATCTGTCAATGGACATCTGGGCTCTTTCCACAGTTTGGCTATTGTGGACATTGCTGCTATGAACATTGGGGTGATGGGGTAACAGGGTGACGGGCATGAAGGAGGACATGGGATGGAATGAGCACTGAGTATTGTATGCCACTGATAAATCACTAAACTCTACCCTGAAACTAATAATGCACTCTATGTGAATTAACTGACTTTATTTTTTTAAGATTTTATTTATTTATTTGAGAGAGAGAGAGAGAAAGCACAAGCAGAGGGAGGGGTAGAGGGAGAGTGAGAACCAGGCTCCCTGGAGCCCGACATGGGGTTCAATCCCACAACTCTGAGATCATGACCTGAACTGAAGGCAGATTTTGTTTTTGATTTTTTGTTTTTTAAGATTTTATTTTATTTATTTGACAGACAGAGGCCTTAACCCACTGAGCCACCCAGGCGCCCCTGAAGGCAGATGTTTAACCGAATGAGCCACTCCGGCGCTCCAGTTAATTGAATTTAAATTTTTTCTAAAAAAGCAAGAGTTACATGTGGGGAAAATGCACACCAGGTACACAAAATCTCTCTCTCCTCTTTCTTGCAATTGCATGCGAATTTATGATTATTTCAGAATAAAAAGTTTTAAAGAAAACACAAATACAAGAAAACACCAGGCAGACCATCTCCATGCTTCCACTGTGTCACACTGACGTATGAAGTGTTGGCTATGGCTTGAATGGATGAAATAGGGTTGTGGGTCCGAGGTTTAAGTGTGGCAAAGAGGAGGATTTTTGTGATGCACACCTGTGTATCACTGAATAATAGGTGAGTGTTGGAAGTACTAACTGGTGTCTCACTAGCATGCTGTTTCCTCTCTAATAAAAGTAAACGCTGAGCCTTGCAAAGGCACAGAGACTGTGTCGATGCAAGACGGAAGAAACTCGTATCAAGGACCCACACATGCACACCCAACACTCACTGTCCAATGAAACAAAGGTAAGAACTGCCCTTTATTTGGATGACAGAAGTCGAGGGTCATAAAGCAGAACGAGGGGCACTCGACCGTATGTTGAGTACAAACTGGGCTTTCCGGGATGTGCAGGTGATTTTCACCAGGACCCCTTTCATACGTTTGGTTGGTGTCTCTGTCAAATGTGTAGGTGTCGCAATTTCAGAGGGAAGTTCTAAGTTTCTTCATAAATGTGTGTCTATGGGGGGAAACCCATAGCTTTGATGATTTGCATTCCCATGAGCTTCTCTTTCTTTGTAGGATAAAGAGAGTAGTTTTAGGGGCGCTGGGTGGCTCAATGGGTTAAAAAAAATAGTAGTTTTATCCATTCACTTAGCTCTGGTGACACCCTGGGCAATGGGTCCCTACTCGCTAGTCTCAAGAAAATCATTTCTATGCAGCAGAAAACAAGAGGAGAAGGAGTATCAGAGGACAGCATTTGGGAGCAACCTGTGGCGTTCCTTTGTGGGCTACGATAAACCTGAAAGACACAACGCCTCGTGCTTGCCGAGGATGTGCTACACCAGGCTCTTTGCTACGTGCTTACTTTTTTTTTTTTTAAGATTTTATTTATTTATTTGACAGACAGAGATCCCAAGTAGGCAGAGAGGCAGGCAGAGAGAGGAGGAAGCAGGCTCCCCACTGAGCAGAGAGCCCGATGCGGGGCTCGATCCCAGGACCCCGAGATCATGACCTGAGCCGAAGGCAGAGGCTTTAACCCACTGAGCCCCCCAGGCGCCCTGAGGGCTTGCTTTTTAATGTTATGCTTACAT
Organism: Mellivora capensis; assembly: GCA_004024625.1. Lineage (NCBI taxonomy): Eukaryota > Metazoa > Chordata > Mammalia > Carnivora > Mustelidae > Mellivora > Mellivora capensis. The sequence goes on along the minus strand of PISX010002774.1, from coordinate 117,410 downwards.
TTTTTTTTTCATTTCGGTCAGAAGATAGGTCTTGGAAGAGAAATCAGGACTGGACCTCTTTTCAGAGGATTCCTCCTCTCTGATAATCCCACACAGCAACACTACTTGGGATGCTGGAAAAATGTGATATGCAAAGAGGGGGTCTTTGGGAATGAGTGGATATTTCTATTAATTAAGGTACCTCGGTGCAGGGCACTGTTTCCAAAACGGTATTAATTAGAACAAAGGGTTTCTCAGAGATACTGTAGTTAAAAGGATCTGTGGCCGGAGAAAACTGGAAAAGCCATATAATCATTGTTGCTTATAGGGTCACAAGACAGCATGCTGTTCAATATGCTAACATGAAGAACTTGGATTGGATTGCATTTCTCTTCGTCTTCAACCTTTCACGGCAATGGGGATGGCTTTTTAAAAAAAAATAATATTAGTTTTAAATAATATTTAATTTAAATAATATATTTAATAATTTAAATATTTAAATATATTTATTTGTATATATTATTACATATTATATATAAATATATATATTTATATTATATTACTTATATATAAATATATAAATAATATTATTAAATAAATGTATTATTTTAATTATTAAGTAAATATTATTAAATATGAAATATTATTAAACAAATATATTTATTTTATTCTATTTTATTAATGAATATATTTAAGTATAAATAATTTAAATAATTAGTTATTAGTTTTTTTGAATCATATTAGCTATCACAGAGAACACCGACTGGGGGCACTTAAACAATATTTATGTCTCATAATTTAAGCACAGGGGTTGGGAGTCTGAGATCCTGGTGTGGTAGAACCTGGTTCCCCTTGAAGCCCATCTCCTTGGCATGAAGATGCCATCTTGTCTCTGTGTCCTCACATCTGTTGTCCCTCTATTTCTGTCTGTGTTCTAATCTCCTCTTCTTTGTACTTATTTGTTTGATTGATTGCTTATTTATTTATTTATTTATTTGACAGAGAGGGAACATAGCCAGGGGAACGGGAGAGGGAGAAGCAGGCTCTCCCCTGAGCTGGGAGCCCAATGTAGGACTCGATCCCAGGACCCTGGAATCATGACCTGAGCCGAAAGCAGACACTCAATGACTGAGCGACCTAGGGCCCCTAATCTTGTCTTCTTAGAGGGTCATGCATCATACGGCCCAGCTTACTTGACCTCATTTTACCTTAATCTCCTCTTTACCTGCAAATCAGGGTAGTTGGGCTTAGAAATTCAACCTCTGAATTTGGGGGAAGGTAGGTCACAATCCAGTCCATTTGTAACAAATACCCATTAATACTCTAGGAATAGTCATCCAGAGAACGTGTCAGGAATGCTGGTCTGAGGACGGTGAAGAGTTCCCACAGGTGCTCCGAAAATTATGTGCAAGGATTTGAACGAAGTACTGTGAGTTCTTCTAGCACACAATGCGATGGGTTCCTCTTGGAGGCACCAAGAGCATTAATGGGGTTTGATCCGATGCCCTTACCCAGTTGTGTACTTGTTCTTAAAAACGCACCCCCTAAAAAAACCGCCCTTCAAACTGATCCTAAACTGCACTTAAAGTTACGATCGCGTGTCTCCATTTTGCCAGCAGTGCCGACGCCTTGCTGGTTACCTGTCCATGACGCAGGTCTCCAGTGTCCCCTTTGCTCACGCTGTCAGCCCTTGCGATGAGAACTCCGGTGATTTTTACGTGCCGAGTTCCAGGGAGCGATCAAAGGCACAGGGATGTTTGAAGATGTGTTCTGAACCGTGCGGCGCTATTAAAGCAATTATTGGATCCACTGTAAATCCAGCTGGATAAACTCCCAACAAGAACATCTTTTCTGCTTCCCTTCGCCTATAATGAGTCCACACGTGTTCCTTCCTCGGGCTCCTGTTTACCTCATTTTGAATAATGCTCAGAGCTGGCCATGCTTGAAATTATGGAATGGAAACGTCTCCTTTCGAGAAAATCCACACGACTGATTCTCAACAGAGTCCTTCTGGGTCAAACAGTCATCTGTCCTTCAGAAGTTACCGGTGGAGATGAACGTCGCCCATGTGAGGGGCCGAGGTGTGTGCAAGGGTGGGCCGGTGCTGGAGGGAGCTGGTGGGGTGGGGGGCAGGGAAGCCCTTTGAGAAACCTGCAGGACCCTGTTGGCAAGAACTCTGTTCTATTCACAGAGGCTATGAACGCAGGTTAAGGGACATCAATGTGGATGTTCTGTCCAGACAGAAGCTCTGGAATGATCCTACAACTTGCAGTAGGGAATGGACAATAAGCATAGCTTCTGGTCACCTGGGTTTCACCTTCATACACTCTCAACCCCACAGAAGACCTGAATCATGTGCTGTCCTAATGGCCCTAACAAATTACCATTTCTAAGAGAATGGGGATTTTTAAACCATTTTTCCTTTGTTTCCCAAAGAATGGGCTCACTCTGTGTTAGTGGTTAAGTAGAGATTCAAGAGTGCTTTTCTGATTTTTTTTTTAATGCTTTTTACTGGATAGGAGAATTTTTACATGGATAGGAGAAGCTGAAACCCACCATTTATTACATGGAATTTTTACATGGATAGGAGAAGCTGAAACCCACCATTTATTCATGATTTTTCTATATGTTTAAACCAGTTGGCGAGCCTCAGAGGCGTCCCATGCAAGGAAAGCAAACTTACTTTGCACAAAATGATCACCTCTCCTGGAAAACTGCCTGGAATTTAGCATTCTGTTTTCTGGAGAATATAATTCGGGTTGCATCTTCCTGAACTCACTGAGTGTAAAGTTTCTCAAATCACTCTATAAATCTCCCCTTTTCCAGTCTTTGCTTGAACGCCGTGAATATGCATATTGCTTGTCTAGTGTATTTGCGGTGATGTGTGGTTTTTTAACGTAGAAAAGCAGAATTATAGCACCCAGTTTCTTGTTCATTTTTGACAAAACTTGGGAAGTATGCAGTGCTATAAATGTCATAATATCAGGTCCTCACTGTGTGAACTGGAGGTGACATGTTTGCATGTCCTTATACCCCAGTAAAGCAATTTAAAAAACACACACACACAAGTTGTCACAGTAAGATCTAAAAATGTTCTCGATCTGTACTAACCCTTTTGGCGGGCTACTTGTATCAGGAATTTCCTACATGTATCAACAAAGTTTCTACTGATACAATGTAAATTGCAATTTCAGGTTCTACGAGATGGGTGTCATTTTCACGTAGAAAACAGTCTAAGACACCAAATCCATATTTGGGTGTCTTTTCATGCACAAGATGCAGCAGTAAAAATTTTGCCTTGATAAAGAATGCTATCACAGGCACCTATCTTGAAATATTTCATACCTTGGGTTACACATGACCTACTTTTATACTTTCCCCCTCGGTCATTTACAATTTGCACGAGAAAACTCTTTTCATCCTGCACTGTTACAAGATTCCGTAGGCATTTTTGTAGAACGGGAAGGAACGGGGCCACAGATAAGGAAAGTAGGCAGCCTCTAGAGGTGGGAAGGACAAGGAAACAGGTTTCCCCTGGAGCTCCCTGCAAATGCCTTGCTAGCAATGTGCCGAGACCCATGCCCCAGACCGCTGAGCTGCAGAACTCTACAATAATGACTCCGTGTTGTTTGAAGCCACCAGGGCTGTGGCTATACGGTTCAGCTTCCGTGAAGCACAGACTCACAGAGCAGGCTTGCGTGGTGATGAGAAATTGGCCAGCTCCCAGCCAGTGCCTCTGGGACAGTGTTCTTGATCTAGAGTCCCATTTGTCTTGTATCATGTGTCCCCCATCCCGGACATCTCAAAGGCAGACTTTGCCCAAACCAACCCTAATGCTTGCCTAATCCTGCCTTTGGAACATCACTCTATCTCTATGTGCATCTTTCACGAAGAGGGCTTTGTGTATGAAAACAGAGAGTAGAGGGTTTCTTGAGTTCATCAAAATGTGTCTATAAGTAAATATTCATATGGCTGGCAGAGTTGACCTTCATTGGACCTCCACCACCTGACAACCAAGCTGTTGGGCTCCTTTGGAGGGCCAGAGTTCTGATATCTACCCAAAGTCTGAGGGCATTGCTAGGTGGCTAAACCAGCCTAGGTTGCATTACAAAAAAAAAAAAGAGGCTATATATTCAGCTATAATTAATTTCATAATGATGAATGAACATATTTTGTTCATTATCCATCAGCAGTGTGGACAAAATCTGCAAGCACTTAGTTTGTAAATGAGTCCTCTAGAAATAAACGATTTTCACTAATTTAGACTGACCTTTTCCATCAGTTACCGCTAAGTCATTAATAATATATTGTTACTAATTTGCTACAATACTAATCATCCCGGGGTCAATTATAAACATAGACATCACATGGACATTCTACTCATTATTGGGAATCAAATCCTCATGTTTAGTGAATGATGAATAGTGACAATGTGCTCATTAATTAGTGTAAGTTACACTGAGATGAAAAGTGGGGGGGGGACATACTCCCATCATTTATTTATATAGTAATCTTCTAGTTCATATCTTTCTCTACTTAAACCCCTTGATTGTGGGAGTGTGGGAGAGCTTGCCTCGGTGTCTTCTGAAATGCCTACTCTGTGTCTTGGTTGGCCGTGGAAATATTTGAACGGAAATACTCAAATGCACATAGGGCCCTTTCAGAGCAGGAAGAGGGTGGGAAAACAGATCCAAATAAGCAGTTTCTAATGGGAGGGGGCAGACGCAGAGAGGGGAGATTGGGGATCTAGGCTAGACACTAAGACAGAATAATAGTCACAATGTGTTCTAGATGTAACCTGATCGTTCAACGTCATGACAAAGAAAGACGTACTTTTGCCCAGGAAGGAGTTTATAGTCTCGAGGGACAGGTGTCCCGGAGGAGTGTTTATCCAATCTGACAATGTGACGAGCAGAAATCGTTGGACACTCAGCACTCAGGTGAGTTAATCTGCTTCCAAATCTGATTCATACTTAATGGGAGGTCCCCTGCAAAATTACTAGATTTTTATATATTTGAAAGTACCATTTTTGATTCTGGGAAGAAATAGATATGCAATGATTTCTTCAGTTAATTAGACTATAATGTAGTATTTGTTTCAGGGGTATAGGTCCGTCATGCATCAGTCTTTTAAAATACCCAGTGCTTATTACAAACATACCCTCCCCGGGAAGATACAAAGAAATGGAAAAACATTGCAGGCTCATGGATTGGAAGAACAAATATTGGGAAAATGTCTATGCTACTAAAGCAATCTACACGTTTAATGGAATCCCTAATCAAAATAGCATCCATTTTTTTTTTCAAAGAAATGGAACAAATGATCCTAAAATTTATACGGAACCAGAAAAGACCTCTAATAGCCAGAGGAATGTTGAAAAAGAAAGTCGAAGTTGGCGGCATCACCATTCCGGACTTCAAACTCTATGACAAAGCTGTCATCATCAAGACAGTATGGTACTGGCACAAAAACAGACACATAGATCAATGGAACAGAATAGAGAGCCCAGAAATAGACCCTCAACTCTAGGGTCAACTAATCTTCAACAAAGCAGGAAAGAATGTCCGATGGAAAAAAGAGAGTCTCTTCAACAAATTGTGTTGGGAAAATTGGACAGCCACAAGCAATGAAGATTTTAAAAATATACAGGATGGAAATTACAATCACTAGATTACATCCTATTTAATGAGAATGTTAGACACTGTGTATTTAATAATGAAATGTATAAAATAATGAAATGAAATAACTGAAAACAAACATAGAAAAAAGATACTTGAAATAAGCCAAAAGATGTCTGACATTATTTCAAGAAATTCAGGAGTCATGGGGATTGTGTTTTCTGTTCTTTCTGTTCTCTTGTCCGTGTCTTTCTACATTTTTATTGTTTGTCAAAAAAACTAATGAAATTTTAAAAAAATGTATTTTAAAATTCTGAGCATGCAGTACAAATAACCCATGTTCATTTTATGAAGGACTTTGTAGTCTACATCATTGACGCAGCTTTCACAAATTTTCCACACCTTTCCAGCGCACACAACAAACTTTCATATTGCCTGGGATATCTGCATTTGATTTGACAAATACAATTTTTCTCTCTCCAAACATCTAGAGTTTACAGCTTCACCAACCGACAACAAATTTGGTTTTCCAGGCAAGTGTGTAGGACTTACTTTATGTTCACCCAAAAACTTGCTGTAAGAGAGAGTGGAATTCGGATAATCACACATATTGAAAATAAACACTCTGCCAGCACTTGGATGAACTGAATTCAATTTAGAAAGGAAATGAGCACTCTGAATAAAGGCATGTAATTGTATGTATTTAAATCATTATGTACTAATTTGGGTTAAAAGTAGGTATCATCAAGTGAAATCCAATACCAATACCAAGACGCATTGTAACAGCCCATGCCCGAGAGTTTCCCTAGCTCATCCCACTCTTTCTCAGAGGAAGGACCCACAATGAGCTGAGGATCTAATGCCAAAAAAACCACAGAATGGGAAACAAGAACGTTTCGTGTATCCTGTGTTCTCCTGAGAAGTTTTATCATAAATTGGGTAAACTTCCCAATGATAATTATCTTTTTTTTTTCAAATATTGAAGATCCAGATGTCTTTCTTTATAGGATGGTTTGCTCCAGAATGCATCACCTATTAATGCTAACATTTTCTGGAGACAATGGAATACCCAGAAAGCCAATGCTGAATTTCGTTCTCCCACCTACTGAGTGATATTTAGTCTCTGGAGTTTTGCTTCTGTTTCCCTATGAACAATATGGTGGATGACTCATAAAGATGATTTTATTTACTAATCAAACTCCTGTAAAGCACTTACTAGCATGCACTAGGCATGATATGGTGCTCAGTGATTAAAAAGATGAGTAGGGCTCCTTTGGCCGTTCACAAGAGGCTCACGGTTAAAAAGGAAACTAGAGATGGGAATAAGGTCTGTAGGAAATTTGGGTATAAAGCAGAGGCACTGTGAATTAAGGCTTGACCACCTTTGGGTGTGATGCACCTTTCGCTAGAATATAAACATCTGGGGGCAGGCATTTCTGTTTTATTTTCCACTGGTGTCTACAATAACTACAGCAGCTTTTAGAATATAGTTCAAGAAAATTTGCCGAACGGACAAATGACCAGAGCTGTCCAACAGAACTTTTAGAAATCATAAAAATGATCCACCTTGGTGTCATCCAATATGGTAGCCACCTGTCCCAAGGGTGGCTATTGATCCCCTTCAAAGCAGCAGACGCAACTGAGAAATGGTGTTTGTTTAAATTAAAGAAGACTTAAATTTAAATGGCCCCATGCCACTAGTGGTTACCATAAGGGACAATATGAAATACTCATTTTGTTTTCCAGGGGCTTGTCTATGTCACTGGACTCTAAAATACACAATACTTGGGGTACCTGGGTGGTCCAGTCGGTGAAGCATCTGCCTTTGGCTCAGGTAATGATCCCAGGGTCCTGGGATTGAGCCCCACACCGTGTTCCGTGCTCAGGGGGGAGTCTGCTTCTCCCTCTGCTGCTCACCCAGCTTATGCTCTCTTTCTCTCTCTGTTTAATAAATAAAATCTTTAAAAGTGAAAAATATATATATATACTATATAAATACTTCAAAGGCTTTCAATCATCCTCCCCATTGTTCTTATTTTTCAAAGTTCTTCTTGTTATTCTTTTTCTACATGTTCTTCTAATTGGTTGTGGCTTATCGGTGGGGACAACCCTTACATAGCATTTTGTATCCTACACTGAATTCCCAAGTGACAAGCAAGGAAAACGACATTGCCACTCATATGACAAACAAAGGCCGAACTCCCTACGCCATGAGCACCTCCTAGGAAGTGATGATTACCAGACTCACAATGGATAAGTACACAAACAGGTGAAGGACAGGAATGGACCATTCCTAGCAAACAAGTAATACAAATGGCTTTGGACAAGGGAAGAGATGGTTGTTAAAATAATAAGATGATTAAATAAGCAATTACAAGTGCACAGAGATCCTATTTTTAATCCGAGAGATGAGAAGAATAAGCCATTATTGGGTAGAGCAAAGCCATCACTAAGGGTCCATTAGTCCCTTCTTGTGTACATCCCAGGGTGGGCTGCCTTTGTTATTCTCTGGAGTACAAAATAAATGAGCACCTAAACACAGATCTCAAGAAGCTTATTCTGTGTGCAATTTACAAGTGCTTAGATGCTGCCTAGTCTCCTGTGGAAACACCTCAGCCCTGTTAGGAGGCAATTTTGGGGCAAGAAGCACCACATTAAGACCAGTTCCATTTTCCTAATCACTTCTTGGTGCTGTTTCTCTCGCTTTGATGGAGAAAGAGAACTAAATCTACTGTCTGTAAAAAATCTGGATGTCTCTAAGCAATCTGTCACTCGCATGTCAACAGGGTTTCCTTATTTGCCTCATTTCCACCTAGGCATGCATGGAGCTTGCAAGAGCCGCTGAAGTGAGGACAAAAAAGAGAGCAGGCCAGATTACAAGAAAGAAGACAATCTGGAATGTGTCACCATCGAGCAGACAAGCTGAGAGCTGGTGGATCAACAGAAGAAGAGCCATCATGAGTTTTGGCAAAAATAAATAGGAATAAGAAATGATAGTAACAAGATAAAGTGGCGAGGGAAGCATGATCATGAAACCCTCAATATCTCATGGGGGTTATCTGGGGCTTTCATCTGATAGAGAAATCACATTTAGAAGACACGGACCCAAGCTATGGGCACTTGGTCAGCACAGACCTGTGCAATTCAATATGGCGGCCATTTACCATGTAAGGCAATGAAGATCTTCAAAGACGGGAGATGTTTGAACAAAGGAGGTAGGCTGGAAGTACAAAACACACACTTCATTTCAAAATAGGCACACGACCTACTCAGAACATTTTTTAATATGGAGTACCTATGTTGAAATAAGAGTTTAGATATATTGGGTTACATAAAATGTTGACTTTAAATCGATGTCACTATCTTATCCACATTTTTTTTTCCAAATGTAGCTACTAGAAAATTGAAAATGACATAAGTGTCTCCTATCACAATTCTGCTGGACAGAACCATTCAACATGACCCACACCAATACATTCAGTCCTCTCTTCAGCTCCCTCTTGACCTTGCCCAGGCAGGCACCATGTGTCTCATCTGGTTCAGGAATGTAATATGGGTCCCCTTGCATGAACAGCGACCCATCCCTAATTTTACTCCCTGAGCATCTGCTCTCAGATGGGCTTCCTATTCACTCTTTGTGTCTTCTACTCCCTCTTTTTGTTCTCCTCATTAGGTGATGCTCCTCCTGCATTTGCTAGTTTTATATGTCTTTACTGACTCATGTGCTATTTTCACCCCCTGCACGTAAACATCCATTCTGCTGTTCCACACTTTATCTGCAACACACTTCTACCTGCTACAGAATTATCCCAACTTAAGGTGGGAAAATAGGTGTTTTAACATCCCTCATTTTTTTTCAGTTCTCTGGTCTGTCTCAAGACAAAATTACCCCACCTCCCTTCATCTGGAAGATGCCTGTGCTTAGAACTGGTTGGTCTTCCTGTTGCTGTTTTCCCCCTTTATTACAGCTAGCCTCCATTGAGCCAGATCTTCTTACCATAAATAAAATTATATCTGAAGCACAGAAGCTAACTATTTAACACTTGGATATAATTGTCATGGAACTTTTTTTTAAAAAAAGATTTATTTGCCTATTGCAGAAAAAGAGGGAGAGCATGGGTGCACAAGCTGGGGAAGGGGCAGAAGCAGAGGGAGAAGGAGACAAGCAGATTCGACACTGAGCATGGGTCCAACTGGGGGCTTGATCCCACAACCCTGAGATCGTGACCTGAGCTGAAACCAAGAGTTTGATGCCTAACCAACTGAGCCACCTGGGCTCCTGTGTCATGGGACTATTTTAAGGAGACTATTAAAAATATGTGGTACAGACACCTGGGTGGGTCAGTCAGTTGGGCATTTGACTCTTGATTTCCCTCCAGTTGTGATCTCAGGGTTGTGGTATTCAGCCCTGCAGTGGGCTCTGTACTCTCTCCCTCTACCCCTACTGCCTTTCAAATAAGTAAATAAATCTTTAAAAAAATATGGTGTATACCTAGTAAACTTTGACATCTCTCCAACCCCATCCATCCACTAGAACCTCTACCTGGCCAGACCTGGCCAATGGGAGAATTTTAATCTCCTGTTGAAACGTAGATGTTGATTTAAATTTTCCATGCAGAAGGCACCTGTCTGAAGTGGGAAATTACTGTGCGGTTCCACGTTCTCAACGCCCATCTTTAGTACACAATTAGGTGGCATACATGGGAGTGTTGTGCAATGGTATCAGAACAGAGCCTCTGAAGCTTTCAAAATCACAGTGAAGATCATCAAGCCCAATTGGTTTCCTCCTTGCCAGGTGTCCTGATGCTCCCCAGTGGTAAAATGAAAGTGCCACACATTGGACACTTTGTGTCTCAAATGTTCTGGAGGCAGGATGGGGGCTCCAGGTGAGGTCTCTCTTCCTGGCTTGAAGACGGCCATCTTCTCACTTTGTCTTCACGCGGCAGACAGCAAGTGCTGGTGTCTCTTCTTCTAGCACCAGGACACGAGTCCCATCATGGGGCCCTGCGCCAGGACCTCATTTAAATCTAATCACCGCCAGAGGCCCCACCTCTGTTGTATAAGTCAGTGATGAAGATTTCCATGGTGTGTGTCTCACTCAGCATCCCTTTCCCTCTGGACTCAGATGCAAGAGTGTATTTGCTTTTGGCCTTACTCCTGATCACTCTCGCTGTGTCAGACATTTAGACGGCGGAAGACTAGGGGGTGCTTCATGAGAGAGCCCCCAGAGGAGCTGGCGGAGAACCTGGATTTGTAATCTGGACCAGTACGTGTGGTGTAAGTACTCCTACTACTGGGGCTGGTTTCCAGCTACCCGTGTGATGTCACTCAGTGGCGAAATGGGCAGAGATGCACCCCATTGAGGTTTTGGGACCCAGCTCCAGGGCTACCCTGAACGTAATGCAATGCCAGGTGTTTCTGACTCAAGTCCAACAACACAGCACCTGTCTGTAAGGCTCCCTACAGTACACACGGAGATCTAAGAAGCCTTATACTGATGACCCCACTAAATTTAGGACCGGGGGCAAAGCCCATTGAGTGTAGTTGGTATACAATGTGGACACACAAACACGGCTGACATAGCATAGAATCCGATGGATCAGTGCCAGATCTGGTAGCACACACCCACGGGCATAGACTCGTGGGAGACCCACAGTGTTTTTGACGCCAAGAAGATGTTGGTAATTGCAGCGATGGAAATGAATGAAGTACTGACTGTCTTAAAGCCATCTACTGGAATTACAGTGACAGAGAGGCAAATGGTAGGTAATTCACGCATTCAAGTAAATCCTACTAAGTTTTCCAGAAGGAGATGGGGGCATTCGTGAAAGACAAATGGGATGGAAATGCTTCTGGCTTTTTATGCCTTGGAGATAAAAATTCTCCCTCGAGACAAGCATTCATGTTTGTCATGAAAAGAGGGGAAAAAAGTCATGTTTCTATTCCTTTAAATGTGTTTTCAGGACATTTAAAGTGTCCTGAAATGTGACTTAGGGAAAAAATGTGACTTAGGGAAAAAGAAAAAACACCCTTAAGAAAGATATCAAGGAGTTAGATAATTCTTCCATTTTGTTTAGGATGTTGGTGAAAATAGTTGTTTAGAAAAATAAATAAGTTTCTATTTGGGGGACATTCAAACACACACACACACACACACACACACACACCAGTAACACATACACAGGCTGGTTGGCTTGAGGGAAAAGCAAGGGGAATGGGTGGTTTTAAGAAGTCATCTTTTGGAGCTGGGGCAATGGGTTCCGAGGGCTGGTTGCACAGTGACTTGAGTACAGTAGCTAGATGCATGATTTTTCTCACCCCCCCCCCCATTGGCAGAGATGGGTTCTTTCCTTCCCACACAGGTAACATTCTTTGAATTCCATACTGAAGATCAAAACTAACATTTTACTTTTCTGTCCCTCCCATGGGGGACTTTTAAATTATGTTGGTCCCCAGCTATTATATTTATTTGAATCCCCTGAGTTTATTGTTCCCAACTGTAAAGCCTCCAGCTCACCAGCGTCCTTTGAGATGGTGTGAATATGCAGAAGACAGACCCATTATCTTCCTCTGCACATGGATTTTCTCACACCTAGAGACAGGTGATTCACTTTGTAAGCTTTTACTACACCTCTTTCTTTTCTTTTCTTAGCAAATCATAAGGACCTTTTTTCCTGTCCCTTTTCCAAATATATAAAAGGATGGGAATTAAGAATTAGAATTTTAGACCTGGGATGCCTTAAAGGGAGGTTTTTAAGATCAAGATCCAAATAGATGTGTGTCTGTCTCTCTGCATATTTGCAAAGTCTTAGCCTGTGACTTTTGGAAGGTGAGCTTGCAGGACAGAAGGATGGGGCTGGGGTGGGAGAAGCCAGGTGGGAGTGGTCTCAGCACACATCTACTTCCACAGGATCCCATAGGGAGGTCTGGAGCATGACCCGCAGGTCACTGAGTACCGCTCTGTTACTCTGTTCAGGCTGCTTGAACAGAATCCCGTAGTCTATTAACAGCAGACATTGATCTGGCATCTCTGGAAGATGGACGTCCACGATCCAGGTGCTGGCGGATTCCTGGTCCCGTGAGCTATGCTTCCTGGCTTACAGACGTGTCCTCACATAGAGGAAGGGGGAATGGAGGGCTCTGTGGTCTCTTTTACAAGGACACTAATCCTGTTTGTGAGGGCTGATCACCTCCCACCTCCTGGTACCATTCCAGTGGGGATAACTTTCTAGCATATGGAATTCTTTGTTTGTTTGTTTGTTTTTGCAGGAGAGGAAGGGAACGACCCACATTCAGTCTGTAGCAAGCACCCTGAGTCGAAACACATTGCCTTCTGTACTCCATGTTCAGCATTTCAATAGAAGCAGGCAGAAGGCAGCAGGTGTTGGTGGCATCCACATGGAGATAAAATTCATGAGGGATTTTAGTGGCAAAGAAAAATGGTATGACGTGTGTGACGCAAACCCAAAGTTGATATGGGAAGCTACCAGCAGTACAACCAAGATGAGACAGAAATAGACCTGTTGTGAGGCATTGTCTCTGGAAGAGGCATGACTGCCATTTTCTAGAGTTTTCTCCAGGTTTCCAACATTTTCACCGTGGATCTTGTGTAACGAATGAGAGCACATACCATGATTGCTCAAAACCATGCTTAGCAACCCAACGAAGGTTAGGACTTACAATCATTTAGAAATTGGGTGTGTATCGCTTCTTGGCCTTTTGGCTAAGATCAAGTGTAGAAATTGGGTCTGTAATCTTTTAACCGAACTGAATGTGCCCACTGCCTTTATAAAGATTTATTGAAACACAGACACGGCGATTCATTTCGCATCTTATGGGGCTGCTGTCCCATGGCAGCAGAGATGAGCCATCTCAGTATAAACCATGTGAGTTCACCAACACTGGCTTTATGGCTCCGTGACTCATCTGTAAAATGGGCTCACAATTCTTACCTCATAAGGGGTTAAAAGAGAAACTTTGAGTCAAGAGCTAACTTGACTGTTAGCGAGCGTTGGCTGACACTTAAAAGTGATGCCTAGAACCGTAAACTCCTAGAGTAAAACATAGGCAGGAATGTCTGTGACACTGGCCACAGCAAGATATTTCTAGCTGTGTCTCCAGACACAAGGGAAACAAAAGAAAATATAGACTCCTGGGACTTCATCAAAATAAAAAGGCTTTGCTTCATGAATGAAAATGAAATGAAATGACAACCTATGGAATGGGAGAAGATATTTGCAAATGCTGCACTCAATAAAGGGTTAATATCCCCAATCTAGAAAGAACATATACAACTCCACACCAAAACCACAAACCAAGTAGTCTGATTTTTAAAAAATGGCCACAGGATCTGAACTGACATTTTTCCAAAGAAGACATCCAGATGGCCAACATGCTCATGAGAAGATGGTCGGCATCACTCCTCATCAGAGAAACGTGTCAAAACCACAAGGAGCTGTCCCTTCGCACCTGTCAGAATGGCTAGAATCAAAAACACAAGACACAACAGGTGTTGGTGAAGATGCGGAGAAAAAGGAATGTTTGTGCCCTGTGGGTGGGAATGCAAACTGGGGCAGCCATTGTGGAAGACAGGGTGGAGGCTCTTCAAAAAATTAAAAGTAGAATCACCGTAGGACCCAGTAATGCCACTACTGCGTATTTACCCAGAGGAAACAGAACACCAATTTGAAAAGCTGTATGCACCCCCGTGTTCATTGTAGCAGTATTCACAACAGCCAAAATGTGGAAGCAGCCCACATGTTCACAGACAGGTGCATGGATAAAGAAGATGTGGTCAGAATGGAATACTATGCAGCCATCAAAAAGAATGAGATGTTGCCATTTGCAACAACACGGATGTTGTTGTTGATGTTAATACCTAGAGGGTATTAGACAAAGTGAAACAACACAGAGAAGGAGAAATATCATAAAATTTCACTTGTATGTGAAATATTAAAAAAAACCCACAAATGAACAAAGAGAAAAAGCAGAAATACACCCATAAGTACAGAGAACTAACTTGTGGTTGCTGAGTTGGGGGTGGTATGAGCAAAATGGGTGAAGGAGATCAAGGAGTAAAAATTGTAACATTCTGATTGTAAAATAATTGAGTCTTCTCAGCATAGGGGAGATAGTGACCAGCACTCGAATAGAATTGCGTGGCTGCAAATGTTTTTAGTACTTATCATGGTGAGTGGGGAGTAAGGCACAGAATTGTCGAATTTCTCTGTGTAACGTATGAAACCAATGTCACATTGTGTGTCAACGACAAAAGAGCAGAACTTGAAAGAAAAAAAAAAAAGGAGCTAACTCAACTTTCACTACGTGGTGGTGATAGAAATCTGAGTTTATTTACTGTTAGAAGCACGACTAATCCTAGCCATCTCTTAGGGAAAACAAGAAAAGGAGACAGAACCGAAGGGAATGGATGAAGTCCCCCAAACAGTCTTGAAGCTTATGGAACCAGGAGCCCATTGGATTTTCTGTGCGACGCCTTTTCAGTTGACCCATGCATTTTATGCATTACCTATGAGCAGGTGTTTCCTAGGTTTTCAGCATAAAAGCACCAAGCAAGAAAGATGGCATCTATAAGTTCATTAAATTTTAGTATCAGCATATGTTCCATGTAGGATCGATTCGTTCAAGCCATCTCCATCCTTTGTGGAGATGCAGTATTTTAAGGCAAATCCCATCAAGTGATTATGCTAAGTTACCTGCTGGCATGTATTTCTTCTGATATTGTAGACAGGCATGGCTTTAGTGTAGCCTATGTGTAGGGAAATATTTTGTGTATGTGTGTGGTTAGAATATAAAGCACATTAGCATACATTGCTTGCCTTGTTCAAGAAGCTTCTGGATTCTATTCCATAATGCTATACCAGGGACCAAAGGCAATCTGTAACAGACATTTTATTTTACTTTATTTTATTTTTTAAAGATTTTATTTACTTATTTGACAGAGAGAGATCACAAGGAGGCAGAGAGGCAGGCAGGGAGAGGGGGGGAAGCAGGCTCCCTGTTGAGCAGAGAGTCCGATGCGGGGCTCGATCCCAGGACCCTGGGATCATGGCCTGAGCCGAAGGCAGAGACTTTAACCCACTGAGCCACCCAGGGGCCTCTGTTACAGACATTTTAGTTCAGTTGTTCCTACTGTTATCACTGTGGTCTTATAGATGCAGGCTTGGAAAAAAAAATCAATGTAGCTGAATGAAGAGTATTTTCTATGTCTTTATCTCTCACATAAAAATTGCATCTGGGGAATCCTTACGATGGAAATGCAGACAGTTCTAATAATATAGGAAAGCTACCTTTTAGTGCCACCCGCATTTCCGTTCCTCCAAACACCTGTTATTTGCTCAAATAAGTGAGCATCTCAGGAACAGTAAATGAACGGCTCAGGGGGCACCACAAGAAGGACAGCCCAGAATTAGGACTCACACTGACGTGCATGGCCCGTGACATTTAGAAACGGTCTGTCCCCTATAAATAGTGAAAGAGTGCCTCCTAGACAAAAGGCGTCCTCTGAGAAAATGTGTAAGTAAGACAGTCCCTGTATGAAAGGAGCTTCACATTGACATAGACAAAAACAACGTTTTTAGGCAAAAACCTATAATACATGGGGCATGCAATACCTTCAGTGTGTTCACTGAACATAAATGGGTATCTCCCATTTTTCAGGTCCTTCAGAAAGAACAGCAGAGGACCCCTTCCTCCTCCTCTGCTTGGCATTGCATGAGAAATGTCTGCCTTGATCAGTTCACAAAGTTCTAAATTAACATATGAAAAATGGAAGAACTTCTCTCCCGGGTGGCAGGGGAGAGAGGCTGGGCTTTGCGTCCATCAACCGGATGCTGGTATGGTATTGCTGCTTTATCCATCGGCGTCTGAAGGGGGAGGAGGGCACCAGTGAGCTGGGCAAACGCTCTGTTGTACACACAGTTCAAGTTTCTTGGAATAGTCCGCTGCCCGTCTCAGCCCTCTCCTGGGTGAGTCTTGGGCGTAGGAAGCCAGGTTAGTGGTGGAAAAGGGATGCAGCTCTCATAGTGACACACAGGAGACATGACAACCCTTGCAATGATCTTATAACTGTGGGTGAAAATCGTGGATCCACTAAGACAGTGGACAGCCCCTCCTTTGCATTTTCCATTCTGTCCCTATAAACAGTTTAGTTTGTGGCCCTGAATGCAATTGTGCCAACGTCGTTCGGAGAAAAGACTGTGTGAGGGAGATGTGGTACTTGGAAGTGTTCCCCTAAGTTCTGCAACAGGGCTCAGAGTTAAAACAGACGAAGGTGGTCAAGCTGAGCCGTAGGGTATATGACCTAGTCTGAATTAAATCTCACAGGCCTCGGAGACCCTAAGACCCCAGGATCCAGCCTTAGCTCCTAAGGCCCTGAACCTGGTTTGGAAGAAAGATCATTGCCACGCATCTGGTCCTCTTCCCAAAAAGAATATTTACTATATTTACTGTAAAGCATATTAAGCATGTTGTAAGAGAAACAATTTAAGGTGCCCTCACTTAATTCATAACAATAACCCAACAGATGGGAACAAATGTAATTTTGTTAACAAGTGTGATGTTTACAAGTGTTCAGAAAGTGGACGGCAGGGCCCCAAACGCCAGGATGAATCCGTAGCATTCATCTGGTTCCCCCTTTGGGGAAAATTAGGTAGATACGGGGACTCTGGCCACACTGATCTGATGTCCCGTGGACTCCCACTGAATTACCTGCGGTTTCTGTTCAAGAATTGCGTGTTCGGAAAAGGTGGTAGGTCGAGCTGTGTTTTACTACTTAGCAAGATTCAATACTTAACTCAGCGAGTGAAAATGAAATAGCTCTCCCCAGCTGGCAAAAAAAAAAAAAAAAAAAAAAAAGAAGAGGAAGGAGGAGAAGAAAAAGAAAAAGGAAAAGAAAAAAACAAGCCTCCCAGACCATCTGCATAATGGTAAAGCGAATTAATTTATTTGCACACACTCTAGAGAACCTGCCACTCTCCCCACGAGCGCCCGGCTTCCTTGGCACAGGAACTTCATTCTCTCTCTTCACTTGACTGGTTTGTACTGAAAGATACAATGTAACTAGAGGCCAAATTGGGGGGGGGGGGGGCAGGGAGCAGACAGTATCTAGGGGAAGAGAATGAATGAAACCAAACGTGGTTTCTGACCAAAGTGATCAGAAGCAGGGAGACATCTGGGCTCCGGGCATAGAAGAAGAGAAGGATACACTTTTTGATTGTTGATTTAAGGACTTTTTAAGGGACATCATCAAAAGATAGGGTTGTAAACGCTGTCTCCTGGTCTGCCCCAGGAACCTGGGTCTTAAAATTGGTAAAGGAGATGACCGGTTGACATGCCATTTTCAGCCATTTGAAAATCAAGGAGGCATAAGTAACTGCGTTGATGTTTAATCAATTTTAAAAATCAATTAATGCAACACTATATAATTACTGAGCTTCTCCTATTGTTACAGTATTGAACAAAATACAAAGGTGAGTGCCATTTAATCCTGTGAGGAGGAGGAACCGGAACGATGTTTTATATGTAGGAGGGTCTTTACATAAGTGTATATCATTTGATTTCCAGCCACAACAATCTCATAAATGTTGGTGCACTGATCTAATTTTTTTTATTATGTCAGTCACCATACAGTATGTCATTAGTTTTTGATGAAGTGTTCCGAGATTCATTGTTTACGTAGAGCACCCTGTACTCCATGCAATACGTGCCCTCCTTAATACCCATCACTGGGCCAACCCATCCCCTCACCTGTCTCCCCTTTAAAGCCCTCAGTTTGATTCCCAGAGTCCACAGTCTCTCATGGTTCATATCCTCCTCTAATCACCCCCTTCACTTTTCCTTTCCTTCACCTAATGTCCTCCATGTTATTCCTTATGCTCCACAAGTAACTGAAACCATATGATAATGGACTCTCTTTGCTTGACTTATTTCACTCAGCATAATCTCCTCCAGTCCCATCCATGTTGACACAAAAGTTGGGTATTTGTCCTTATTGGTGGCTGTGTAATATTCCATTGTATATATGGACCACATCTTCTTTATCCATTCGTCTGTTGAAGGGCATCTTGGCTCTTCCCCCAGTTTGGCGATTGTGGCCATTGCTGCTATGAACATTGGGGTACAGATGGCCCTTCTTTTCACGACGTCTGTATCTTTGGGGTAAATACCCAGTAGTGCAATTGCTGGGTCATATGGTAGCTCTATATTTAATTTCTTGGAGGTGAGAAAACAGACAGAAGAGGCCACATCACTCATAACTGAGTTGTGATGTCAAATCTAGCTCGCTTGACTCCATGTGTGGACCCTGGATAGCATGACGTGGCTTCAAGATGGAGAGGAACATGCACACGTGTGTTTGTGTGTGCATATACATTCAGACCACATATACACTGAACATACACACACACGCCTGACTACCAAGCATGGGAGACTCAGCTGGGTGGGCTCTGTTGATATTTCTGTCTTATCTGGTTCTCCATGAAAGCATGGGGAGGGATCAGCAGAACAACCAGTCTACCTATGTTATAATAAGTGGAACACTAGGATTTGGTGGCTTGAATGCATGCAGGAAGGAAAACCCAAGCTACATGGAAGGTTTTGAAAACTGACCAGATTGGCCAGAGCCAAGGACTGTCTTGAGATAGAACCAGAAGTCAGTCTGGTTCACTTTACCATTATGCAGATGGTCTGGGAGGCTTGTTTTTTTTCCCCCCACGTTTTTATTTAAATTCCAGTTAGGTAACATTCAGTGTAATATTAGTTTCAGGTGTAGAATTTAGTGATTCAACACTTCCATACAACACCCGGTACTCGTCACAAGGAGAGTCACTTGAATGTTAAGTGTAAAGGAGAATGGGGTTTAGATAAAGATAGCACCGGGAGGAATGATCTGAATCACACTGTGTAAGGGTCTCCTTGCAGTCTTTAAAAGCGTGTATTTCAGCTCACCAAAAAGTCTACCTTTCTGCAAAATGATTCCTGAATGATGACAAGGGGGATAGAAAGATCCATTCCACAAAGTCCAAATCTTATAATCTATGAATGAAAAAGTCTTATTTCAGAGAGCAGAGAGGGGTTTCTATTACTGATGAAAAAGTCTCAGGGAGACCGATACGGAGCTTAAAATGAAAAAAATTCTGGCCTGAATATACTAAAACATTTCCCATGTGGAAACACATCGTGGGAATCAAAAGTCTTCTAGAAAGTAAGGGAATGTCTTTCCCAAAGAGGAAAAAAAAGAGGAGGTGGGGCAGGCTTTTTGCCTTAGGAAAAGATCCCATCCTGGGAAGGTAAGTCCATCATTTGCCATCCACTGGTTATAGCTAATAGAGAATGAAGACCCATGGCTTTGAGATCAAAAGCTTATTCCAACCTAGTGACTGTAAAAGATAGAAGGAACAAGAAAAAAAAAAAAAAAAGAATCCAACCCACAAACACTCATAACTCTACAGAACACAGTGATGGTGACCAGAGGGGAGGTGGGCAGGGAGATGGGGACATAGGTATTGGGGTTGAAGAGTGCACTTACTGTGATGAGCACTGAGTCATGTACAGAATTGTTGATCACTATGTTATACACCTGAAAATAACATAGCATTTTATGTTGATTGAAGTTGGCATTGAAAAATTTTTAAGGACAAAAAAGTGGTATTTTCACGAAACCTGATTTGGCTGCTTAACTCTGGAAAGAAGGTGACCGCCAATGAGGAATGGAAGAACCCACCCTGCTACCCTAGCCCCACCGGAAAATCCAAAACTACAGGAAAATGAATCACACATTTCTGGCCTGAAGAAGAGAGATGATCTAACAAGGATTCTTGAGTCCCCTGTGGCCGGCATGCTACGTTCTTACCAGGAGGAAATCATAAAGGAAGAGAAGACTTAAAATTATGACATGCCGAAGGCACTGATGCTAGAAATGAGCTTCGGAAAGGATGTGTTTTTCTCTTTACCACGGTCTTTCATGATTCAATCAAGGCTGTCTTCAGTCCAGAGGATATTTTAATGTGTCACTTAAATGAACACCCACTGATCCCGGAGTCAAATTCATTGTGAAAATAAATGCATGATGATCGGTATTTAGGAGGAATATATCCTATCATACCAATTTTTGTGAGTTTCAACTTGCAGGAATCTCTGCATGCTTAGTGTGTATTGATGGGCAAGTCTACACACATTATGTTACAATTATGTACAAGTCTAGATGCTCCTTTGTTTCTTTTTTCCAAAAATGGAAACAGAGTTACACAAGGTATCCTGGCCATTATTTATATTTTATATATTTATATTTTTATATTATATTATATATTTATATTTTATATAAATAATTTATATATTTATATATATGCTTTAGTAATGAAGCTACAATATAAATGTTTGGCACACGTACACACACACACTCACACACACACACTGTATTTACCTAAACGATGAACTTAATAGGTAAGTTTTCTGATGTTTTCCTTTGTGATGTGAATACTGTGAATGAATCCCCAGATTTTGCTTGTCCAGCATTCAGGGTTTTGGCAGACATAGGGACACATTGCGAAATGTATTACTACAGCATTGTCCCCATAAGAATGATAGGTTCTCAACTTGACCACTAGATTATGAAAACCAACAATGGTCCTTTTCTTTCTCACCTTGACGTTTTTTAACATAACATGCATACTCTCTGGGATGGCCACAGATTTTAAACCATCCCTGAATAAATGCACACAGATGTCGGAAAGGCTGAAGCCGCATTGAATGCAATTTTCAGCAATGGACTAGGACAGGCACTAGATGCTCATTTATTTACGATTATCTCCTTCTGGCCACCCTATAAGGTAAGTGAAGTCAGGAACCTTGAAAGAAACCTGCCCAATTTCAGGTTGGGCCATAAGAAAATTCCCATTTTGCCTTGTATGGAGGGTCCGAGGTGAGCTTCAGTGCCATTGGGCTATTACAGAAAATTGCAGCAATCTGGGGCAATTAGAGTCACGTACAGATCTTGGGATTTCTCATACTGAGCATACTCGAGTTGACTGGATCTGCTAAGTTACTGCTCTAATACTTTGTAGATCTCGATGAGAAAATGTCGGAACTTGTCCCAGAGTCAGTGAGTTATTAACCTGAACCACGTCAGTGTGTTTCTTAATTAAAATATCACAGTATGTCTCTTTCCTTTTCTTTGAAAGATGGGACGGGAAGAACAAGCAATTGTGCTGACATTCGTGTTTCCTCAGCCCCTCTTTCCCTGTTTGAGTCGATACATATCTTAGATCAAAGGTAGGATCTGGGGACACACACAAGAAATGACATTATCTGACTCCTGAGAGGATTTGCTCAAAATTACATAAGCAATATTCTTGCCAAAAAGCTTAACCTGAATCTAATCATGAGAAGAAAGCAATTAGGGAAATCTAACTTGGAGAGCAGGCTATGAAACAGGCAGGAGAGAGCCTTCAGAAACATCAGATTTTTTTTTTTTGGAAGTGAACCAAAAAGGTAGAGGGGCAATTTTAGATTTATAGAGGGTGAAAAGACATTACAAGCCAATGCCAAGCAGGACTATTAACTAGAGTCTGATTATATAGATACACAGTCTTTATGGATGTAATTGCATTACCGATGTAATCTCATTATATGTAATACATATACAAAGTCTGGTGACAAGAGGGCCATTTTAATATGGGACACAACACCAGATGTTATTTTACCTTAATTATCTGAGATGTATCCATGTATTATGGATATGTGGGACAATGTGTTTGTTCTTAGGAGATGCACATGAAACTACATATCAATAAGATTACTTACTGATTAGTAACTTGCTTTCTTTTTTTTTTTTTTTAAAGATTTTATTTATTTATTTGTCAGAGAGAGAGTGAGCGAGCACAGGCAGACAGAGAGGCAGGCAGAGGCAGAGGGAGAAGCAGGTTCCCCGCCGAGCAAGGAGCCCGATGAGGGACTCGATCCCAGGATGCCGGGATCATGACCTGAGGTGAAGGCAGCTGCTCAACCAACTGAGCCACCCAGGCGTCCCAGTAAGTTACTCTCTAATAACTTACTAATTAAGTTAATGGGGTTACTTTCAATGGATTCAGAAGGATGTGTATACACACACACAGTATGTGTGTACTTCATTTGTATTCATAAGCGTGCCTATGTATTTATATATATGTTTGAGACATTGTCTCAGCCCAAAGAGTAGAGAGAGAACCGGTGTGGGAAAAAGATAAATAGTAACAGTGACTCTCAATCAAAGGTATGTAACTGCTCATTGTACCAGTGTTACAATGTTGCTGTTGTTTTGACATTTTCAAAATAAAAGCATGAGGGAGAATGAAATGTGGTTGTAATGCACATGGAGAAAAGCCTAGTTACTAACCACCTTCTGCGAGCGTCCTTCTAAGGACCTTCTTAAGGACACCTTCTAAGCAGTCCTTCTGCAGCTAAACTGTATTTTGCTTACTTTTTACACCATACGGTCTATATGTTTTCATATGTGTCATTGTTTTTCAGAGGAAGCAGCTCATTATTTTTCTGTCTTCAATGATGATGATTTTTTTTCCTTTAAGTCTCTGGGAAATAGCCAAATTTACTCAGAGCTGACCACAGTGAATATGGTGGGTCATCAAAATGGCGGCATGACAGAGGAGGGAGAGAACGGGAAGAGATTTGGACGATAAAGCCTGGAACTTTTGGCCCAAGTTAGAGACTCATTATGCGACATCAGGCAAGTTGGGTTTGTGCCTCAGTTTCCCTCTATGCCTCTGAGTCAACAGAACGCACATAAAGTTGTATTAAGTTGGTAAAGCTCAAGGTTACAAATGGAGCTTGCAAGTGGAATGCAAGTGATAAGTATGACTAATTTTAGCAAACAGCAACCTATTGCCTTTGTGGAAAATTAAGAGATTTTTGAAGCAAAAAACACTGATTTTTTTTTTTTTAACTATGGGATATGTTGTCTTTCTGAAACAATTTATACCAAAGGAATTTTAGAAATGGCAGAAAGCCATACTGACAAACAGCACTTGGATCCACAGGTTTGGTGCATTACTTTAAAAGGGCTGCTTTATGCAATCCATCACGCGTCTGGGTAGACCTCCATTTGTATGTGCAAACGCACTTAGGTTCACAAGTGATAAAAGCTTCAAGTGATTTTCTAGCAGTTGCTGAGAAGTAAGATATTCGTGGAGTGGAGTGGGGTAAAATTGCATCAGAGCAACTACGGATTCACTACGGGTGGAATAAAAATGCCATTTTCCATGGATGGATTTGGGCAGAGGATGGGATTTTCAACAGAACATTTGTCCATGGCAACTATGTGGCGGAAACGGCAGGCGATCCAGCTAAGGACTCTGAGGGATAGGGTGATAATACAGTGTTTATATTCATTTACAAGTGGCTTTTCTGGGGCCATTTTTTTTTCCATAACCACCAAGAACACCTCTAGACTCGAGTCACAAGAACCTTATGAATTAATTCTTATTTTCTTGATTGGAATAAAAGTGAGAAGCTTAGCCCTACTGTTTCCAACCTCTGGTTGACGTTACTGTTTTCAACATCATTGCCTCTTATTAGCTTTCCCCTTCTGTCCTGTTTTCCATCCCCCAATGTGCTGCCGACAACATTCACCATGTTCTGTGCTCAAGGTCTGGTTCTGTTTTAAGCACCGACGGCCAGAGAAGTCCCTTCCTCCCATGGCTGTGCCATTACCTTCATTTAGTGAGATGAAGGGCTCATAAATGGGAAGCTGACCTAGAGTTCACTATAACTTTCACATCATCTACTGCCAAATGCCTTTGGATTTTTCTGAAGACTGATGGGGAACCATGCCACGACAGCCAGGCATGGCTGATCCATGTCAGCAGGGACACATTTCTACTGAGTGCAAGACACACTGCTGAAGGTGGACGTCCACCCATGCACAAATGAATAAATCACACGGTGTATCCATACAATGGAGTCGTGTCTGGCCATAAAAACAAATGAAGGACTGATGTATCCCACAACACGTGCAGACTTGGGTAATATTCTTTTTAATTCCAGTATAATTAACGTGCAGTGTTGTATTAGCTTCACGTGTCTAATACAGTGATTCGACCGTTCTGTACGTGACTCAGTGCTCATTGTGATAAGTGAGCTCTTCCTTCCCTTTTCCCATTTACCCATGCATGCCCCGTACCTTCTTTATCCGTTCATCTTTCAATGCACACTTAGGATGTTTCCATAATTTGGCTATTGTAAATAATATTGCAATAAATATGGGGTCCATACAGCTTTTCAATTCACACTTATTGTACTCCTTGGGTAAATACCCAGTAGTGGGATTATTGGAATACGTGGTACTTGTACTTTTAACATTCTGGGGAACCTCCCTACTGTTTTCCAGACTGGCTGCACCAGTTTGGTTTCCCACCAGCAGTGCAAGAGACATCCTTTTTCTCCACATCCTCGCCAACACCTGTTGCTGGAAACATTATTCTTAGCGAAAGCAAGCCCGTATTGACAGTCCTGTGAGACTGCATTTATAGGAAACATGCAGAACAAGCAAATCCATATAGACACAGAAGGTAGATTAGCCATTGCTTTGCGTCTGGAGTGCATGGGGGGATTGAGGGAGATGAAGTGTTTTAGAAGGAGGTGATGAACATGTTGTATAAAGGGTTGTGATGGTAGTCACACAAGGCTGTAGACATATTCTGAAAACCATTCGATTTTACACTTTGAAGGATGGAATGTATGTTTTGTGAATTTTATTGCAATAAAGCAGATATCAAAAACAAAACAATGGAATGCAGGCTTTGAGACAACATCAGCGGATCCCGGCAAGCAGAAATTGGTAATGATTCTCAGTCTCTGATTTTTATTTCTTCTTTTGCAGCCAATGACTTGGTGTGTTAACACCTGCAAGACATACACCTGCCAGGCTTATCAAAGATGTTTATGGCATGGCATAAATGCCCAGTGCTCTGCAGGGACTCAGGGCAATCCACAGTGTAACTACTATCGCAAGCAGAACTGAACAATCCAGTTTATGGTCTTGAATGACTCGACACAAGAACCGGGACCATTACTGCCCTGGGAAAGCTGTGTACCTTGAATGGTGTGAGTCTTCCCTGATTCTTCACACGCTGCCAAATGAATCCATTTGCCTACGCTCAAAATGTAAAAGAGTAAACGGGATAGTTTGTGAATTCACTTTTTTTTTTTAGTTTAAATTTATAATGGTGGCTTCGTAAAATCCGTCAATGAAAAGTGATTTTTTTTTTGATAAATGTGGAAATTCGAATTTTGAATAATGGGTGACAGGTGCAATCTAATTTCAGGATTTGTTTTCACAAATTTGAATCAAATGCTTGCAGGACGTGCGAAATACTTGAGTAAGACAAGAGTCCCTGGGAACGAGCTAGAAGGACACTGTTCTAAGGGGCTCATTTGCCATTTATGTGTGGAGTGACTCAATTCATTTCCTTATTTTTAAAATGAGTCTGCTTCTTGTGTGTGACCGGTTTTTAAGATTCCAGGTCTCTGTATACTATATGGCCAAAGGGTACATTGCTGAGAGATGAAATGTAACTACACACATGTATTATATTTACATATATATACATAATATATATATATACACATAATACATATATACACATAATATATATACATAATACATATATGTAATATATTTAATTTCATCTCTCACCAATGTATCCCTTGACCATGAAACATATAACAGACAATCTCACAATACACAATTTTGCCATCAGTAACTATACTCTTTTTCATTTTAGCCATAGGATTTTGCTTTAGAAAATTGGATCGAGTCACACAAAATTAAAAGGAACCAAGCATCCATGCTTCATCTGACCACCACGAATTACCCATCCCCTCAATCTCTCTGTACATGACAGAAACGACGTTTCTGGGCAACCTTTCTCATGGGTCAGAGTTTTGCAAAATCTTTGAATCTTGCCTTTTCCATGCAGACACCTTGAAATAATGCATGCCACTACAGAGTCAACCTGAAGGGACAACCTAAGATGTCTTGAGCCTTCATCCTATGTTCCACGGCCACACAAAGGATTTCTTGGGAAGCATATATTTCATTGAATCACTTGTTGGCTTGAAAGCCCTTCAGTTTCTCATTCTTTATTTCCATGGACTTCCCTAGTCTTGTCCTGGTTACATTTCTATTCTTCTGAGCCCCATTGAGCTGCTCACAATATCTTTTTTTTTAAAGATTTTATTTATTTATTTGACAGAGATCACAAGTAGGCAGAGAGGCAGGCAGAGAGAGAGAGAGAGAGAGAGAGAGGGAAGCAGGCTCCCCACTGAGCAGAGAGCCCGATGCGGGGCTCGATCCCAGGACCCTGAGATCATGACCTGAGCTGAAGGCAGCGGCTTAACCCACTGAGCCACCCAGGCACCCCTGCTCACAATATCTTAATTGTTCCCATATAGAGCATGGCCTCGGTCCGCACCTGTCAGCATTATGGTGGTGATCCCAGAACTATCTCAGAGCTGAGTAAGCGGAGACGCTCATGTTCTTTTGGTGGGGTTGCAATGGAAGAACAAGGCAAGTTTAGGCATGAGGTTAGTATCCTGTTCAGGGAGCTGTAACCCCTCTGAAATTCCTCATGTTACAAAAGGAGGTTGAGTGTCAAAAGTTTGGATCTGCAGGGCATTTTTCCGCCCAGTGCTGTGTTGAGACGGGAAACCATGTCCATTCAATGTCACCAGGGATCTCCAAACATGGGGAATTCTTTCTCTATGCCTCTGTAACAAAGTAATACAAAGTTAATATGACACCCATGTATAAGCTGGAGATTTCTGTAGATGAGATTTCCTGGCATTGGGTGGCTCTGCTGGTTCTCCCCTTAAGAGTCTCATGAGAATAAAATGCATAGAGAGGGCTGTGTTCTCATCTGGAAGCTCTTGAAAAGAATTCATTTGTAGGCACGTTCCTATGGTTGGAAGAATAGGGTTGGAGGACTGAGGTCCCGGTTTCCTTACAAGGTTTTCAGCTTCTGGAGTCTGTCCCTCCTATTCCTTGGCCTTTTGGGTCCCCTGATGTCACCCATGAAGGGTCAAGTCCTCCTCCTGCTTTGAATCTATCTCTTCCTTCCTCTGACTCCCTCTCCCACATGCTTCCTGAGTGGTTTTTTTTTTCTTCTACTTTTAAGGACTCACACAATTATATTGTGCTCACCTGCACGGTCCAAGACATTCTATTTTAAGGTCCGCTGATAAGACCTTAACTCCATCCGTAAGGTCCCTTTGCAGGAGAACCTGGATTCATATTTGACTGAATAAATGGGGAACATGACTCTTGAAGGGATAGTTTTTGAAAGTTGCAGAAAGAAACTTTTGAAAGTTGAAAGATATTTTTTGAAAGTAGGTAACATGAAGCCACATCCACAGACTCCCTAAAGCCAGAATCAAGACATCAGCATTGGGTACCACAAGCCAGAACCGATGAGATGAGGTAAGTCGATGATAGAAGCTAAGCTGTGAGACCCTCAGATTAAGAGGAAGACGTGCAGATCCATGGTCCTCTCTTAAGAGTCAGATGAAGGAATACAGAAAGTGGCTACATTTCCCCACGGTCCAACTCTGCAGCAGCTGTATCAAATGTCAGGAAGTGCCATAGGTTCTTGGATACCTCCCAGTATTTTCCTTTGCTCTTTTCTCCACCATGGCTGTTCTTCCTCCTGGGATGGTCCCGGGGATGTCCAGCTCCCTCTTGAAGAGCAAATATGCATCCCTTTTTTCAAAGACAAGACACCTTTGCTGGTCTTTCCTGGGCAGATTCTCCTCGTCCTCCGCAACATCACCATCTTGGGGGCTGTCCACTTGTTTTCCGTGGAGCAGGCACTGTCCCTTTACGCGTGCCTATTCCCTACTATGCTGGAAGTCTATTCCCATGATTTCCACACAGGCTTTTGAAAGGTTCCTGAGATGTGGTAGGCACTAAATCAATACTGGTAGAATGAAGTATTATTACAATAAATTAAGTAGCAGGTGGGTAATAAATCGTGCTGCTGAATGTTGGTCATGAAGAGCGCATATAATCATTATGTTGTAACTTTAGCAGTTTCATAGTGAACCAAAAGCTTAACGCATTTCTTCAGGGAAAAATGATTTGGTTGGTAACAATAGCGGAAAAAAAAACCACAATGAAATTTAAATATTTATGGTATATTAGTGTGCTAAGCCCAAGCAAGGGGAAGAGGAATGCCCAAGAAAGCCACAAGTCGACCCCAGGGGGGGAATAAAAATCAACCCATGGTCTGCAGAGTTGCAGCTAATTTGCTGTAAGTAAAACAATGACTTATACTGACAATGCTGAGAACAAGAATGTCGCCACTGGAGTCTTACACCTTGAAAGGATTTATAACTCACTCCATCATGAAGGCTGTGTTGGTAAATCAGGTTTTCGAAACTCTCTGTAGTTACCCTAGGTGGTTTTAAGTCGGGTCCTTGACAAAAGTAGTATTTTACCCAGAAGAGGTGCTTGTGGCCACACAAAAGCATTTTAAGTACCTTGCATCTACTCTGTGTGTTGGCCTTCGGTCACCTTTCTGTTCATGGATGGGTTTCCTCAGAAGGAAACCTGGGAACTCTCTCCATAGTTACCCTAGGTGGTTTTAAATTGGGTCCTTGACAGAAGTAGTGTTTTACCCAGAAGAGGTGCTTCCCGCTGCACAAAACCATTCTAAGTGTGTTGGCCTTTGGTTACCACTCTGTTTATGGATGAGTTTCCTGGAGGAAACACCAAAGATTTCAGCACGAGAGGAGAGTCTTGCTTCCCTCAAGAGTTCTCCAATTAGTTAAAGGGCTCCATAAACTGTGAATACCAGGTATTACTAATATTGAATGATAATGATTGTACAGGTGTGAGTTTATTTTCTGTGGGTCCTGTGACAAATTACCAGCATACTTAGTGGCTCAACGCAAATCCCAGTTTCCATTTCACAGATAAGGCTGAAATCAAGGTGTTAGCCCTGGTGGCCTCCTATATGGAGGTTCTGCAGGGAAATTCATTTACAAGCTCAGCCAGGCTCTTGGCAAAATACATGTCCTTGTGGAAAACTGAGCTCCTCCTTTTTTTGCTGGCTCTTGGTTGCAAGTTGTTCTCTGACTCTGGACATCCCCCACATTCCTTGGCTCATACCCCACATCCTCCACCTCCAAAGCCAGTCCCAGATGACCCAGTCCTTCTCATGCTTTGACTGTCTCCTGTCTCTTCTTGTGCCATGTTTCCCTGAATACAACCAGGAATGGTTCTTATTAGATTGAGCCCACTCACATGATCCAGGATAATCTCACCATCTCAAGATCCATAGGCTAAACCTCATCTACTAGGCTCCTTTCCCACTGCATTAGAGTGTGCATAACAAACCAGGACAAGCTGAGGGGCTTGATAATAAGAGAAATGTATTCACTCCCTGTTCTAGATGCTGGAAATCTGAGATCTAGCTGTGGGCAGGTCTGGTTTCTTCCAAGGCCTTTCCTTGGTGTGTAGACTCTGTCTTCTCCCTGTGTCCTCACATGGTCATCCCTCTGTGCATGTCTATGTCCTCATCTACTCTTCTTCTAAAGATGCCCTCATTTTACTTTAATCCCCTCTTTAAAGATCCCATCTCTAAATATAGTCATGTTCTTTCTTTTAAAGATTTTATTTACTTGGCAGAGAGAGAGCAAAAGCAGGGGGAGCAGGTAGAGGGAGAAGCAGACTCCCCACTGAGCAGGAAGCCCAATGTGGGGCTCAATCCCAGGATCCTGGGATCATGACCTGAGCTGAAGGCAGATGCTTAACCAACTGAGCTACCCAGATGCCCCCAAATACAGTCATGTTCTGAGAGAGGAGGAGTAAGGACTTCAACATACAAATGGAGGGGGAGCAATTTAGCCCATAAGGGTCATGTAAAAATAACTTATGCGAAGGTTCCGTAGATTAAGACATGGACACTAGCAGGTATAGTGGGTGTAATTCAGCCAACCAAAGTTGAACTCTTAAAAACCAGCAAAAGACTAGATTTATAGCAAGAGGTAAAATCCAAGAATTCCTCCCTCACATTGCTATAAAACAATGATAAAATTTTCGTGGGCACCCTTATGACACATGAGATAATCTTGTGTCTAGAACCTCACAATGAAGGGAGCTCCCACATTCATGTGAGCTAATGTGAAAATTTAGGAATGGCTCAGAATGCAACCATCACTGACCTCATATATCTTGGCATATATAAAAATCACTCTGGATTTTTAGTATTGTGTCAGTTTTAAATAGTCTAAGTTTCACTTAATTATTCAGATGAATACCATCTGGTAAAGAGAGCCATATTTCTAGGATAGCATCCCTAGCTACATGTGGCAATTTAAGCTACAATTGGCATTGGCTAAAATTACAAAACACTGATGAAAGAAGGCAAAGATAACACAAATGGAAAAATATTCCATGATCATGGATTAGAGGAATCAATATCAGTAAAATGTCTATATTATGCAAAGCAATCAACAGGTTCAGTGTAATCCCTATCAAAATATCAACAGCACTATTCACAGAACTAGAACAAAAAATAATTCTAACATTTATATGGATCTAAAAGACCCTAAATAGCCAAAGCAGCTTTGAAGAAGAAGAACAAAGATGGAGGCATTATAATCCCACATTTCAAGATACACTACAAAGCTGTAGTCATCAAAACAGTATGGTACTGGCCCAAAAATAGATACATAGATCAATGTAACAGAATAGAGAGTCCAGAATATAAACAAATATATATATACATACATACATATATATATGCACACACACATACATACACATATTATATTAGTGTCAATTATATGGACACATATAATTGTCCAATTATGTGGACAATTAGTGTCCAACAAACGAGGCAAGTATACACAATAGGGGAAAGATAGTCTCTTCAACAAATGGTGTTGGGGAAACTGGACAGCCACAAGCAGAAGAGTGACACCAGACCAGTTTCTTACACTTTACACAAAAGTCAACCCAAAACAGATAAAAGACCTAAACATGAGACCTGAAGCCATAAAAACCCCAGGAAAAAACACAGGTAGCAATCACTTTGACATTGGCCCTAGCAACATTTTTGTAAATACATCTCCTGAGGCAAGGGAAACAAAAGCAAAAATAAAGTATTGGGACTTCATCAAGACAAAAAGCTTTTAAACAGCAAAGGAGACCATCCACAAAACGAAAGGGCAACCTACGGAACTGGAGAAGATATTTGCAAATGATGTATCTAATAAGGGATTAGTATCCAAAATATATAAAGAACTTATACGACTCAATACCAAAAAGCCCACAAATTATCCAATGAAAAATGGGGAGAGGACCTGAACAGACATTTCTCCAAAGACATGCAGATGGCCAGACTCATGGAAAGCTGTTCAACATCACTGTCATTAGGGGAAATGTAAACCAAAGCACAAGGGAATATATCACCTTACACCTGTCAGAATGGTGAGTATCCCAAAGATAAGAAATAACAAGTATTGGTGAAGATGTGGAGAAAAAGGAACCCTCATCCACTGTTGGTGGGAACACAAGGTAGTGCAGCCACTGTAGAAAACAGTATGGAGGCTCCTCAAAAAAAAATTAAAGATACATACACCACTTGATCTAGTGATTCCACTGAGGAGTGTTTACCCAGAGAAGATAAAACCACTAATTCAAAAAGATATATGGACCTCTCTGTTTATTGCAGCATTAGGTACAGTAGCCAAGATATGGAGTAACCTCTACGTCCAAAGACAGATGAATGGATCCAGAAAAAGTCATGTACATTTATATACAATGGAATCTTAGCCCTAAAAAAGAATGAGGTCTTGCCATTTGCGACGGCATGAATAGATCAAGAGAGTATTATGCTGAGTGACAGAAGTCAGTCAGAGGAAGACAATTACCATACGATTTTGCTTATGTGTGGAATCTAAAAAAGCAAAAGAAATGAACCCCAAAAAGCAGACACAGGTCCTTAAATATGGAGGACAAACTGATGGTTGCCAGAGGTGTGGGGGATGGGGAGATGGATAAAGGGGGAGAAGGGGAGTGGGAGGCATAGGGTTCCAGTTATGGGGTGAGTCATAGGAATAAAAGGCACATCCTAGGGAATATAGGCTATGGTATCAAAGTAGTCTGACAATAGCATATGGTGACAGACAGTAACCACAGGCGTGATGAGCATAGCATAATGTATATAGACTTGTTGAATCACTACGTTGTACACCGGAAACCAATGAAATATTGTATTTCAACTATATTGCAGTGAAAGAAACCCTTTAAGACTCGGTTCCTCCAACACACTGGCTCCATACTGGCTTCCAACATATCAGGAGCTCCATAGACCCTAGTGGGTAGCAGCTTTGATACCGGGACACACAGATATGGATGACCTCATTAGCAGAGAAAGTTGTGTTGGACAACACTGGTCTAGACAGCAACATGCAGATTTTTTCATGATGTGATTCCCTCAAGACTGTGTAAGCTGATTAAGGGCATTACGATCTAGATGTTGATTTCTTATTTGGTCAAAACATAGGTGATTCATTTCTATAAAGGAGTCATTATGTACTAAATACAGGACTAAAGGAATGAAGACCACCAATGAAGACATACCAATGGTGTCAACCAAAAAGGAAATGTAATTGCCGGAAGATGTATCTGTCTGCCTCGTGCGAGGTCCTGACCGATTTCCAGAAATGTAGTGCTGGCTTTCATGGTTCGTGATGGATGACAACCAGTAGTCTCCAAGATTCTTTGTTTCTAGTTGATCGTTTTCAGAACTGATCTTTCTTTAAAACAAAGTTCAAGTCAGTGTTGGAAACTGAACATTACCGGCTGATACAGACACAGTCACTACGTTCGATGAAGAGAAAAACTTTCACTCAGACCTCATTACTAGTAAGTCTTAGGCTTTTATGTATTTACCAGCTGGCCAAGAGAGGCAAACTGCCATGAACATTCCTTATTTTCATTTCTTTGTGGACACTAGTAAAGGATTAAATATATTTGGTTTCAATCTACCTACCTTACACAGGTCTAAGAACAATTTTTAAGTGGTACAACTCCTTGAAACAAAGGACATTTTTGTGTAACTCCCAGTAATAATTTACCGTGATAAGGATTTTCCGTGAACATCCAGAAATTGGCATTCCTTGAACAGAAACAGTGGGTCAGCCCTCTGGAAGAGAGTCTGTTCCTGTGGATCTGTGTGGTGCCATCAGCTCATAGACCCAGTACCTGTCTGCATACCAGGTTTATGGATTGTTGGTATTTATAAAGCATGGGTGCTTTTCAAATGTACAGATGTACTTCAGGTGAGGGGTCGATATGTGGGTAGACCTGTTATTTCTTGGGGAGTACGTAGCCTACATGGACAGAACTATGTGGTGTGGAAAGATCTTCTGCTCCATTTGCATGGGACGTCCTGTCTTCCTGGTATTGTACCATGACTCCATTTGTTAGAGGACAACAGAACCAAAGGGGCAAGTTCTCCCAAGCTATGAAATGTATCTGATGCCAGGGGATCCCTGATTCTACTTGCTCAAACTCCAGGAGATTGCTCTTTGGTTTTCAGGGGTGTGGAACAGAGCTTCAAAATTAGTATTCCGGGACCTCACACCCTAACCCTCACACACCACCTCCCTGTTATCTCGTGTTCTGTCATGCAGGTAGCTGGGCAACTAAAGACGGCGATTAAAAAGCATCAAGGTTGTGTGCCCAGAACATACAATAATCACAATAATCTGAAGTAGGAGTCAGCAGACATCATGCTCAGGACCTATGATAATCTGTAGGAAGGGCTGACAGACATTCCCTGAGAAGCATCCGACTGTAAATATTTCAGACCTTACGGGCCGCACGATTCTGCTGTGACTGTTCCAACCTGCTCCTGCCACAAGGAAACGGCCATCGACAATAAGTAAACAAGCCGTCACGGTTGTGTCTGCCTTCCTTGCAGTCCAAATGCAAGCTCTGTGATTATCATTCTGGACCAAGACTAAATCCTGGAGTGTTTCTGTCTTCCACGGATGACGTACGTTCACTGTACGCACCACCACGCTAAGAAAGCCACTCCGTGGTAAGTGTGATTAGGGTTTGCACTACTACCTGCCCAAGGACGATAGTTATATGAACAACCGTGATGACGCTCATGACGGTCTTGATATCTGACTCATGGTTCATCTTCCTTACGGCATTATGGGATAGGTAAGGTACGTCCGTCTCATAGGTGCAAAAATTGGGATGTAGAGAGAGCTCTCACTTCCCTCCCTCTGCTTGGGAGGTGAAGCAGAGAGAGGCCGCCTGGGGCCGCGGTGGGTGGTTGAGCCACACACCCACATGCTGAAGTGAGGACATGACCCTGCTGGTTAGTCAACACAGGCTATACCGCAAGGCACATTTATGGTGCAGATCTATGGACCATGTACATTGCCACCTTCTCATGAAATGTATTTCTGGAAACTTCTCTCACTGCTGTAGGAGCTTGGACAAGAACCTAACTAGTCTATGTCCTTAGTTCTTGACCTGGGAAGAAGAAGTGAAATAGGATGTTCCTCCCCCCACAGAGGTGAACCACTTAAATCATAAAAATCACTGCACATGTTCAGGGCATATAATATTGGCTATTAAAAGGCAGTTGGGTACGTGTGTCTCCAGCTTGGTGAGAGGCATGTCCTAGAGACGAAGATTTAGATGTCAGTATAGAGAGATATTATTGAAAGCCATTAGGCTACGTGATAATTCCTTGGGCAAAGATCCAAGTAGTTTCTCCATTTGTTAAAAAAAAAAATATATAGGATTGGTGAAAAGGAGAAACTTGAGGCTTCAACCATATTGCTTGGCATCTCAGAAGCAAGCTTTTCCAACTGAGTGGACTGAGACATAATGACATGATCTTCCTGTCTCCAGAGCTACCCCATGTAATGTCCTTTGGATGTGTACTCATTGTGGTCCTTTGGACAAGTGTACTCATTTCCAGAAGCTGTCACAAATGACCAAATCAAGGTGTGGGGAGGGTTGGTTCCTCCCGAGTTCTATGATGGAGAATCTGTTCCAGGCCTCCTTCCCAGATCCTGATGGCTGCTGCCAGTATTTGAAGCTCTCTGCCTACAGATGTGTCCCTCCAGCCTCTGTGTCAGTCTTCACATGATGTTTTCTGTATCCAAATCTCCTTCTAATTTCTCCTGGGAAGTCACCGGTCATTGGACTAAGGACCCACCCTGACCCAGTATGATTTCATCTTAACTACATCTGCAAAGATCCTACTTCTAAAAAACGACATATGCCAGAGGTTAGGACTTGAGTATCTGGAAGACCCAATCAACCAACTATACCTAGTCATCACCAACTGAGACAATGTTTTCATAAGACATGGATGGTGTAAATATGTACCCTAAATCCAAAAGCCTAGGCCCCAGTTTTTCACAGGTAAATATCTTCACACCTTGGGACTGGAAGGTCTGGGTTTTGGCTGTTGACCAAAGAATATAGTGACAGTTAAGACACGGAGTTAGACCCTCCCCACAGTGGAGGGCCAGGCAAGTGCAGACCCAGTTGGCTGGCAGAGAGGAGATAACAGGCCTGGAGCAGAGAAGGGTTCATTGATATCCACAGCCTGCAAAGATTCCAGTTCTGAAGGATGGGAGGAGTGTGGGTTGGAGGACCCTGCAATGACTCCCCTTCATAAACCCAAGAGGACAGCCAATGTATACAAAGTATGCCAGGAATTAGCAGTGCCATATGCAATGGGCCATGTCCAAGAACCACTCAGTTGTCATGAAATGGGAAGATCAAGGCAAGACCCCTGTCTTTATGGGGATGGGTTATCAGGCAAAGAAGGACACAGGGCTTGGGTAAAGACAGTGGTCTGCAGGCTTGGAGCACAAGTCAGGGTGGGGTCTTCAACCAAAAGCCAGTGATCAGATGGGAACAAACGTCAGAAAGGGTGACAAGACTGAGTCAGAGTGTTGATGAGTGTTTTAAGTCCTTCTGTGGAAAGTGGAAAGTGAGGAAGGACACAATGGGTGGGGAGGACAGGTAAGCTCAAGTCTGAAGGGCAGCCAATGGCAAGGTTGGGGTGTTGGAAAGATCAGGGACACATAGGGCTCGATAAGTCTTCCTTTGATCACCACACGTCCCTGGACAAGGCTTCTTGGGGGTTTTCTCAATGTCCTGTGAAGGGATCAGAAGACCATGACCCCTCTCTCGGCTTGGACCTTTAAATTCCAAGATCCTGAAGTCAACCTGCAGATCAGCATGGGGGATAAGGGCATTGAATACATTCTTGAAAGTGATGCTCTAAAAATAAAATGAAATGGAAACTCATGTTTTAAACATCGGTGGCTTCGGCACTCCTGCAGTCCTTTGATATAGATGTTTTGCTGTAGGCTGAATTAATTAATTAATTTGCATCAGGCCTCTGAACCCAAAGTGCTTCTTTCTAAACTAATATGCATTTCCACAAACAAGTCTGTGACACAGAAGGCAAAGTAGGACAGGAAGCCCCACCTCGCTTTGAATCGGCTAGACAGCACCCGCTTGGCAATCACTACCCAATCTTTTGATGCACCACTATTTTTAATGCATTATTGAGACACGTTTCAGGAAATTTATTTATCACTGTGAGGGGTCTAAAACTCAATATTGAATATGCCTTTAAACTATTTACATTGCACTGTCGATGCCTTTGGTTTATGGTTGCAGAAATCTCTTCTCAACTTTGTTGTAGACGTGTATGGATATTCAAGGTTATTTGGGGGGTAGTTATCACGATGGGAATACAGATTTTTGTTCCAAATTTTATTCTACTAATAATTATGCCTGGCACTATAATAAATGCTTGGGATGTGAACATGAATGTGAGCTAAACCTTACTACCCTAAAGAGGCTTAAAGACTTCCAGGAAAAAAAAAAAAAAACAACCCAAGCACACTTAGATGTTGACACAGTAGCATGGTCCAGACCAAGGATGTAGAAACTATAGCCCACAGGCTATATTTAGCCAACTACCTAGTTTGTGCATGGCCTATGAATAATTTTTAAAATATTTTTAATAGTTGGGGGAAAAAAAGAAAGAATAGCATTTTGTGACATGTGAAAATTACATGAAAGTCTACTATTACCATACTGTCTCAGCAGTATCATCATTGGTGTGCATCCATCTCAGTCAAAAACTGATGTCCACAGAAGAGCCTGCAGATGAATGGGTATACCAGCCTCATTCATAACTGACAAAACTTGGAAGCAACCAAAATGCCCTTCAGCAAGTGAATGGATAAACTAGACCATCGAGACAACGAAATATCATTCAGCACTAAAAAAAAAATTAGATTTCAAGTCATAGAAAGATATGGGTATCCTTCAATGCCTATTATTAAGTGAAAGAAGCCAATCTAAAAGAAAGGTACATCTTGTATGATTCCAACTCTGTGTCATGCGGGAAGAGGCAAAACTGAGGAGACAGCAAAGAGATCCATGGTTTCCAGGGGTTGAAGGGGAGAGAAATGACTCAGCAGAGCACATAGGATTTTTAGGGCAGTGAAAATCCTCTGTATGGTACTATGATAGATGCATGTCATTATACATGTGTACAAACCACAAAACAACACCAACAGTGAATTCTTATGTGAATTATGGATAGTGGGTGATCTGATACGTCAATATAGCTTCATTGCTTTGAATAACTGTACCCTCTGGGGTGGGGGGAATCTTTTTGAGGGGAGGGTATTGAAAATAAGGGAGTCTGTACATGTCGGGAGGACTGGGGGCATAGGGGAACTTTCCATACCTTTTGTTCAAGGTTTTTGTTAACCTAAAATGCTCAAAATGTAGTCTATTAATATAGACTAATATATAATATATAATATATATATTATATATATATAATATATTATATTGTCTGTGATATATTGCCTGTGGCTGCTTTTTGT
This sequence comes from Mellivora capensis, assembly GCA_004024625.1. NCBI lineage: Eukaryota > Metazoa > Chordata > Mammalia > Carnivora > Mustelidae > Mellivora > Mellivora capensis. The sequence goes on along the minus strand of PISX010002774.1, from coordinate 78,842 downwards.
GGTAAAGTAGCAGAATGAAGTGTCTGAGACAGAGGCTACATGGCGTGCAAAGTTGAAAATCTGTACCAACTGGGCCTTTCTGGGAAAACTGTGGTGACCCCCACTTTAGACTAATCCATCATGGTGAAAGGCAGAAGTAATCAGATCTGTTTCCCTGAGATATTGAGGGAGATGTTTGGGATGGATATTGAAGAATAGGGTGGGATTAAGGCTTTGAGGGCATTTTTCTTGTCTTCCTAAATTGGCTTTGCATTCTGTGGCATTTGCTGACCCTGGCAGGCATCATCCCCGGGGCGTCAAAAGTGGGAATCACAAAAAAACTGACATAAGACAATCATTTCTTACATTGATATTGAAAAGAGAACCTCACCTCTACAGCTAAGTTTTGACATTTGTAATTGTTATTGCTTTAATTAGCAAGTATAGTTTAGGATTTTCATTGAGCTACCTAGTGGCATATATATATATATGTGAAGTTAATTTTTCCAAGAAAGAGACATAGTTTGAAGACTTTATCTGACATTCAATTACTCATGAAAGATGTCTGCTCTTGACACTTTTATTCAACATAGTGTGGGAACTCTTGGCCACAGCAACCAAAAGGAAGGAAGGAAGGAAGGAAGGAAGGGCATTCAAATGGGTAAGGAAGAAGTTAATCTATAACTACTGGCAAATGAGAGGATACATACATACAAAACCTTAATGACTCCAACAAAAAACTATTAGACGTAATAAATGAATTCAGTAAAATTGCAAAATACAAAATTAATACACAGAAATAGGTTGTGTTTCTATACTAATAATAAGTACCAAAAAGAGAAATCAAGAGACAATCCAGTGGGGTACCTGGGTAGCACAGTTGGTTAAGCAACCAACTCTTGATTTTTGGCTCAGGTCGTGATCTCAAGGTGATCTCAAGCACAGCATCTGCTTGGAATTCTCTCTCCACCTGCCTACCCCTTGCCCCACCCCCCACTGGCTTGTGTGCTTTCTCCCTCTTTCAAATAAGCAAATAAATAAATATTTTTAAAAAGGGAGAAAGACATCTATTTACAATTGCACCAAAAAGAGTAAAATAGCTAGGAATAAACTTAACCAAAGAGATGAAAGTCCTGTGGTCTGAAAACTGTAAAACACTGATGAAACAAATTAGAGATGGAACAAACAAATGGAAAGATAGTCCATGTTCATGGATTAGAAAAATTAATACTGCTACAGTGTCCATATTACCCAAAGCAATCTACAGATTCAATGCAACCCCTATCAAAATACCAACAGTATTTTTCACAGAACTAGAGCAAATAATGTTAAATTATGTACAGAACCATGAAAGACTTGAGATAGCAAAAGCAATCTTGAGAAAGAACAGAGCTTGAAATCCCAGATTTCAAGATGTATTACAAACATGCAGTAATCAAAACAGTATGGTTCTGGCACAAAATTCAGCAAGAGATCAATGGAACAGAACAGAGAACCCAGAAATAAACCCATGATTATATGGTTAATGAACATACGACAAAGGAGGCAAGCATACACAAAGAGGGAAAGCCCATCTCTTCAACAAATGGTTTTGGGATAACTGGGACAGCCACACGCAGAAGAATGAAACTGGACCACTTTCTTACACCACAAATACAAACTCAAAGTAGATGAGACACCTAAATGTGAGACCTAAAACCATAAAAATCCTAGAAGACAGCACAGGCAGTAACCTTTTCTTTTTTTTTTTTTTAGATTTTATTTATTTACTTGACAGAGAGAGAGAGAGAGAGATCACAAGTAGGCAGAGAGGCAGGCACAGAGCGAGGGGGAAGCAGGCTCCTTGCTGAGCAGAGAGCCCGATGTGGGGCTTGATCCCAGGACCCTGAGATCTGAGCCAAAGACAGAGGCTTAAACTACTGAGCCATGCAGGCGCCCCAGGCAGTAACCTCTTTGACATCAGCCTTTGCAATGCTTTTTTTAGATGTGTCTCCTGTAGCAACAGGAACAAGAGCAAAAATGAACTATTGGGACTTCATCAAGAGAAAAAGCTTCTGCACAGCAAAGGAAACAGTCAACAAAACCAAAAGACAACTCACTGAATGGAAAAAGTTATTTGCAATTGATATATCCCATAAGGGGGTAATATCCCCCCAAATATAAAGAACTTATACAACTCAATACCAAAACCCCACAAATAATCCTATTAAAACAGGCTGAGAACCTGAATAAACATTTTTCCAAAGAAGAGGTGCAGATGACCAACAGACACAGTAAAGGATGCTGAACGTCACTCATCATAAGGGAAAAGCAATCAAAACCACAAGGAGATATATCACGTTCTACCTGTCAGAATGGCTAGTATCAAAAAGATAAGAAACAAGTGTTGGATAGGGGAAGGAAGGAAACTCTCACGCACTGTTGGTGGGAACGCCAGCTGGTGCAGCTACTGTGGAAAACAACATGGAGGTTCCTCAGAAAGTGAAAACTAGAAATACAGTAGGATGTAGTAATTTCGGTAATAGCTATTTACCAAAAGAAACCCTCAAAACACTAATTCAAAAAGGTGTGTGCACTGCTATGTTTATTGCAGCATTGTTTACGGTAGGCAGGGTATCAAAGCAACCCAAACGTCCACCCATTGATGATTGGATTAAAAGATGTGGTGTGTGTATGGACGTATCTGTGTGAATAACTCAACCATATAAAAGAGTGAGATCTTGCATTTTGCAAGGACATGCATAGACCTAGAAGGTATAAGACTAAGTGAAAAAAGTTAGAGAAAGATAAATACCATGACTTTGCTTATATGTGGAGTTTAAAAACAAAACATATAAACACACAGTAAAAAACGAGAAACAGACACATAAATACAAAAAAGAAACTGGTGGTTGTCAAAAGGGGGGGAGGTTGGTGGATAGGCAAAATGGGCGAAGGGGAGTGGGAGGCACAGGCTTCCAGTTTTGGAACAGGTCACGGGATTCGAGGTCTAATACATGGAATAGAGTCCACGGTGTTGTAAAAGCATTGCATGGGGACAGATGGTAGCTACCTTTGCGGTGAGCACAGCAGAACATACAGAATTAGTGAATCATTGTGTTCTACGTGTAAAATTAATCTAACACTGTGTGTCAACTGTGGTTCAACTAAAAAAAAAAAAGATTAGTTCTTGGGTTTTGAGATACTGTGCTTCAGTGGATGTCCAAGCCATACAAGGTGATGGGAACAGGACAGAAATCTAGACAGATAAAAAGGACTTTCATTCCTATAACCCTGACAAAGACATACAGCTTGCTCACTTTCCTACCCAAAGTAGAGCTTTGGTTTCTGGGGCTGGAGTAGGACATCAATGTATGAAGGAAATGTAAAAATCCAAGAAGAAAGGGAATGCCACGGTTGAGGTGGTATGGCAAATGGCATGTGAAAGTCAAAATTTCATGAGTTCCGTTGTCCCCTGATCATTGTCTTTGGCGCTCTCCTTCAGACGCGCTATGATGGATCTGTAGATGTGTGTCTGTCAGCCCAGGTGCCTAAGCACAAGTACTTGTCCTTGTGATTGATTGACTGATAGAGAGACAGTCACACATGCACGTTCGGGAAGTTTCTCTCAAAAGACTTAAAACAAATTTCCTCCTATCAAAAGGTAATGAACATGTTTAGACATGTCCACTTTCTCTGCAGTATCAGGACCGAAAAGGCACCCAACCAAGATAACAAGCGGGACACAACCTACTTACCCACAAAGCGTGACCAAAAGTTACAACCCCATTCTACAGAAAGGTTGGACTTCTCTCTGGTCTCATGTAGAAAGGAGATAGTAAACCATGAGTGACGGGGTCATGGATTCTCCATGGTGTTCCCCAAGAGGAGTCATGATGGTTTGAGTACGTGGAGGGAGTTAGTGGTGGGTGCCAGGTAATCAAGTCCTGAGGATGGGGCCCTCAGTGTCTTTTCCTTGTGCGTGCTCAGAGGTGGCCAGATTCCTTTCTGGATGACAAATGGGCCATGTCAAGGAACAGGAAATGTACAGGTTTGAAATGCACCATGCTGTGCTGGCTCTTTCCGACGCAAGCCTCGGGGAGCAAGGCTGAGCTCTCTCCATGCATCCCTGTCTGGGGGTGTGGCGCTCCATGGCTCTGTGGTAAGAGACTAGCAGGTGTATAGAAAGCAGGAACTTTTTTTCTGGGACTTTGGCCAAAAAAAAACCCAAAAAATGTGTGTACTCTGATATTCATAAACCAGAGCAAGCAGCGACTGAGAAAAATGATTCAGTTATGGAAGTGAGCTTGGCGGAGGTCAACAAATCAGGGCACACTGACACGGATGTGTTTTACAGAGGCAGGGGTGATGCTGGCTCCTGAGAAACACGGGTATCCTTGCTTCCAGGATGATGGTCTGTCCCAAACAGACACATCCTTAATCAGAGTGCAATGTTGGTAGGTAGGTAGTGCCGCACATTGGGAAGGGAAAGTAAGGAACATCCCGGGAGCCAATGCTTTGTGCAAAGGATAGAAAGAATTCTGGTTCCTCCCAAATTCCTGTATTCTTATAAAGACCCGGTGAACTTTATATCTTAGCTGTGTGATTGCTTCTCCAAATGCAATGCTGTTATCTCAACACAACAAAAGCTCTGTCTCTTATCTCCCTTCCCGAGCAGGCAAAGCAAAGGCCAAGATTTGATTCTGGTTAATGTATTTCTTTTTAATGACAAAGGCAAAAGGGGGATCCTGAGCATCGTAGTACCACCAGCAGCCTACTGTGAGCTCTCCGAAACAGGGAGGGCTGCGGAGGTAGGTGGAGAAGTGGGATTCTCACATGGTGTGTCTTCTCTTTCCCTCCCTCTAGGAACTCTTCATGCTCTCCTATCTATCACTTCCCCAGATGCCTTCTGGGCTTCTGCAGCTCTCCTGGGTGCACACGCTCATTAATTTATTCAGCAGGCACACAAACGGTTTACCCCAGGTTGGCGGGTAAAGCAATTAGATCCTTAATCAGATAAAAATGGACTCAGGAAACAGCCTAGATAATTTCTTGTTAAGAGCAAGCACCCCTTTGAAAAAGACCATAACATGTCTCCAATTTGGTATGCCAAACGGATCTCTGAATGGGTCTAACTCATTTAGCTATTTTCCCAAAGTGACAGGTCATGCTTCTCCCAATGATTCAATTTGTTGGGGGTGGGGGAGGTGGGGAGAAGACTCTTGAAGCATCTGAACAAGCGTGTCAAGTATATTCCTTGGAACGTGTGGGAGTGTTGGGTTCTAAACGGTATCCTTGTTTTCTGGGAGATATAAGGTATTCATTCATTCAGTCGATTTTAGGCTCGGTCACTTCCAGCATTGAAATCAATAGTCCATCTTTTATATAACTTGGACTAACTTCCCCTGGAACTACCAAACATTTTACAGCATGACTTTTACAATGAAATAATGGTGCCCACGGAATCTCTTCTCTAAGAAGGTATTGGGATCCTGCCTCCTCTTCAATCGAAGATTTGTCGGCTGTGTTCATTAAAGATGAGTTATTCCAAATAGGATGTAGGCAGTTAATCATGTGCTATTAAATGGGACTAAATTCTGCTGGGCTGAGATGTAACAGGGCAGACTTTTATGCTAAGAAAAAAAAAACAAAACCCCAAAACAAAAAACACTAGTAATCTACTCTGCAGACCAGAGATGTAGTTATCTGTGAATCAGTGCCTAGAGGCACTTATTATATTTTCAATGCAATATTCAAAGATTAAAGGTTTTCATGAATAGCACCTTGGAATATTTTAGTCTGTGTGCCACAGTGAGGGAATTAGAATACTATGAAAATATCCACTTCTGAAGGCACACGTGGGTAGGAGGTCATACTTCATTCCTACAGCGAACGTTCCGATCGCTTTCTTTGGAATTTACATTCTGTTTGCTGGAGAGGTAATGCCTCTTTAACAATATTTAAATTGGGGTTGCATGAATATTTAAAGTGATGGTTCCAACCAAAGCAACATTTTTTTCCTTATGGGATGAACAACAGAAAAATATTCCACTTGACTTTCTCTGTAGAGTTGCAAAGCCATAAGCCAGTTCTCTTGAAACATCGGTATGCACCACCTTGGTTATTAAAGTAAATAGAATGGGGATAATTCTGTTCCTGTATATGATGGCATTATAAAGGACATAGAAAAATAAAAAAAATAATAAAGTAGAGGGGGGAAAAGATTACATAGAGCCCTCCCCCCAAATACTCAAAGGTTTAAATGAATTTAGTATAATGACCATGATAACTAGATCCTTCTTAGAATTGTGTATGCAAGGTACCCTTATAACCATCCTGTAACTGGGTTGTGACAATGATCCCTGCTCTGCAAGGGACCCACAGACATTAAAATCCAAACACATGTCAGGGAAGGGGATGGATGAGTACCCATGCCCCCTACGGAATGGGAGCTCTTGCCCACACATCCAAGGGGAGAGGATCCTCCCTTCCTCAGGGAGGGAGACTAGTCACAAATCCACAGGATGATATCAGGGACTCAGTAAAAATAATTATAGCAAACATTTAGTAAGCACCTGCTGTGTACAAAAACAGAGTACTAGGAGAAGTTGTATAGACATGGGCAAAACATAGCCCCTTCAAAAAGCTTATGAAGCATGGGAGAGAGAAATTATTATAGAACACCATCTTAGTTAATAAAAAGAAAATATATCATTTAACTAGGCTACTCCATTCTCTGAGGATTACTTTTAATTATCTTGTGTGTTTTATTTTATTTCTTTATTTGACAGACAGAGAGCACAAGTAGGCAGAGAGGCGGCCAGAGGGAGGGAGAGAAACAGGCTCCTTACAGAGCAGAGAGCCTGATGCGGGGCTTGATCCCAGGACCCTGAGATCATGACCTGAGTCCAAGGCAGAGGCTTTAACCCACTGAGCCACCCAGGTGCCCCTATTTTGTCTGTGTGTTTTCAATGAGAACAATAATTCCATCATGACACTATCAATTAAATTTGTAGAGTTATATTTCATTGACTAGGAAGTTGGATTTTAAAGGGCTCATTGATTTTATCATTGATGAGTCCTTCTTATCCCAACTTAAAATTCCTGGCTCTCGTATTAAGATCTGAATTTTTTTTCTTCTTCTTTACAAATTGAAGGGATTAAAGCTATTCTATAGAAGTCTCCAGGATTAGCAAATATCTGTGTTGGGCATTTCTCTGAAGTTTATCATAGCTGCCAATCAAGTCCAGTAATGGATATTTTACTGTGGACAAGAACATGGGACCAAGATTCAGGAGATAGGGAAACATATCTAAAATACTACAAGTATTACTTGGCCCCAGTTTTACCAATCTCCACAAGGAAATTATATCTTCCCCCTACGCTGATAGGTTGCATGCAATCACAGGTAGAGTTTGTGAGAGTAATTGGGTAGAGACAAACTGGTACACAAAATTAACCATCACAGTGAGTAGCTTTTAATTCATAATCCCTTCACCTCCAACATACAACTGGGAATAAAAGAAGGGGTCTAAAAATGTTTTCTGAACCACGGAATATATTTTGGGGTCCTACTTCTCCAAAAAGTTCACTTGTGATTTCTCGGGATTTTCTGCAGCACTCAAGCACTGTGTCTACACCACCCTGAATCTTAATATATCATAGTTACTCAACCACTTGACTCCTGTTCATTGCTCGTCAATTTTACCGACAACTGCTTGAAGACAAGTGAGTATCATGACATTCACGTCAAGAGGACATAGGAAAGTGGGTCATACGTGGTAGAAAGCTACGTAAATGGTAGCAGCGATGATGATGGTGACCATCACATGGGGATGACAAGGCAGCCACAAAAAGGTCTTCTTGTTTTGGTGGAGTCTATAGAGTTAAATACTTATAAATGATACTTTCGTTAGCACTGCCCAGTTCAATAGTCATGAACTGGGTTAGCAACAGTTGGGTGGTCCTGCCGTGATTTTACTAAAGTCTGGACATTGTAATTTAGGTGGACATGTTGCCCCACATTGGTCACTAAATCTTGTAGCTACATATTTAATCATTAATTTGTCCACAGAGCTTCGATGAGGACACAACAGAGAATCTCTAACCCATGGTCTCAAAATTTTTTTTAAGCATAGAATTAAAGGAAGAAATCTTGAGGGTAGATAGCCCATGAAGAATGCAATAATAGGTCAAAAGTAGATTAGTTTGAATGTTATTAGAAGCAAACATTACTAGATTCAAAATCCTCGATGGAATAATTTTACAGAAAAACTTGCCATGTTATTTTCTCCCTGGGACATTAACTTGAAGATATGAGTTGACATGAGTAACGATAGGTGACCAATATAGGTGGTACTATCATAGATTTACAGAAGGTAAAGAATTTATTTTGAGATCACAAAAGGTGGCTCCATGGTGCAATGGATAGTGCATTGGACTTCTAGAGGCTGAAGAGATCACAGAGTAAGAAAATAAAAAGGGAAGATAAATAAGTAATAAAATAAATTTAAAAATCGCAAGGTTAGGTATGAATTATGGGATCAGTGTAATTATTAGCGATTCTGCAAAAATGCTCTGCAAATAAAATACATTATTTGTGTTCTATTTTTAGGACTTTCATTCCTACTTTTGCTCTGTGATTATCATTATTTCTGTCACTGAAGCCCTGGCTTGATTTATTCCCAAGGTCTCATTTCCTCCTGAGACACAGGAAGAGGAGAGAGAGGGGGGCACAAGCAGGGGGAGCAGCAGGCAGAGGAAGAAGCAGGCTCCCACTAATCAGAGAGCCTGACATGAGACTCGATCCCAGGACTCCTGGGATCATGACCTGAGCCAAAGGCAGATGCTGAACCGGTTGAGCCACCCAAGACTCCTTGAATTTATAAACTTTTAAAATACATGAGATTCGAGCTTATTTTGGCAAAATCTTGATTGTTATCTAATATCTATGTTGATCCGATCAAGTAATAGCAATGATTCTCAGGAGACCTTGACAGGTCACCTGACAGCAATGCCTCGGAGGGATAAGAGCATCTTGTCTAACAGTAAACACACGGTCAACCTGATGGAATGGCCCCTTAGTTCTTCAGTGGGAAACTGTTATCATATGAATTGCTTTTAGTGTGAACTTTCCCCCCCAAAAAATAAATAAGCAAATAACTGTCTTTTTGTTGCCATTAAATTTCTGGTTCTAGATGAGAAAATGAGTCTGCAGCATAAAAGTTAATTTTGGAGTCTTTCAGCTAAGAGACCATCAGATATTAAAGATATTAATAAATAAAATCCAGAAAAAATTGCCTGTCCATAATACTTGTATTCACAGAGCAAATAATGCTGGTCTTTAAGATAAATGATCTCACCGTGGGCACCATTCTCTATAATCTGACACTTTGCAAATACGAGCCTGGATGGAGATTTCTCTCATTATGATTTGTAAAACTGCTATGACCTTGTCAGTCAGATTGAGGCAACTAGAAGCAAAATTCTTTCCTTAAGCGTGCATGCGCATGCACATTTGTTGGAGAGCTTAATGCTGTTTGAAACGCACCATGCTTCACTCAAGGATGATCACTGCAAACGTCCAGCCAGACACCAGAGTCATGACGTGCGTTGGTACAGGGTGGTTTATCTCGTAAAAAAGGACAGAAATATGGTGCTATCCTTGTCTGGGATAGTCATCGGAAGCCAGGGTTCTCTTGAATCCAAGCAACAGCAATAGATGAGCTACTGCGAAGTGAGCTCATATTGTCAACAGACACAACATTCCCTTCAGACTACTCTACCTACCCTACATTATGAGAGAATCTTCATCAAGAAGAAAGCCTAAGTGCTCATGTCACTGATTACCAAGTCTATAGCTAGCATTTGAGCTATTATTTCTCCTTAGATATCCGAGGAGACCGTATGCACACTAAAATTTGGAGAATCCTGACTAGAGTTACAATAGCACCTAAGTTCCTAAATTTCTTTTTTACTACATTTGTGGCATTCCTAAACATATCACCTACTCAGAACAGATGGCTTATTTTATTAAACGATTCCCTACATGAGAGAAGTTGAGTAGAGAGTCTGATGTACATCATTTTTCACTCCCAAGTCGCACACACAATAAAGGTCATTAGGGGCTTAAATATCCACACAAACCAAAAGGGCATGGTGCTGAGAATGGTGGTGCTAGGCACAGAGGCCATCCACTGAGAATTCCACCAATGACAGACAGAAAGGGAATCATCTCCCAACTCAGTTGGTGGGGTGATCACCATGATTGCTCTGGGTAGGCCAACGGGAAGCTCTGAAATTAATTAGCCATTATTGGCCTGGACTCTAAGGTCCACAGGGTCATTTAAAATTATTTATTTATGCAACAATGACTGAGAATCAGTCCTGTGCCATAGAGAGTCCTAGGCATTCAAGGATCTTACAATCTACCAGGAAAGGCAGGTCAATGACTGAAGGGTGATGGTATGGTATAGGGCACAAGGAAGCAGAGTCCGCCATGATGTGGCCAGAATGCAAACTCAGGATGCTTGAGTGGAAGCTTGTGTGACCTCATGTCCTCTGAGAAGCAAACCAAGACAAAAGTAGAGATGTGATAATTTTATAGGCCAAATGCCTGTGTAGGGAAAAAAGAAACAGGGATGGAACAATTTGCCTTTTCCCCCCGTTGCGTGTAATGGGACTGACACAATACAGGGCAGTTTGTGACTACTTTCTCCATGTAGCATAATGTTTGAAACTTCATCCTCAATGTGGCATGCATTGGTATGTCTACCCTCTTCATTATCAACTAATTCTCCAGTGTGTACAGGTCCCATACTTTATTTATCCATTCATCCACTGATGGTCTTTCTCTCCATGTTACACGTGCACCTCAATGCACAATCTCTTGTTTGTAAAAGGAAAAATCGTTCCCATCATATTTCATCAAATCGTTCCCATCTCATTTCCCAGGACCCCTCCCTCTGGCACACTTCTGGGTTTGGCCCCCAAGACCATGGCAGGTGGCTATGACAACTGTGGGACCAGACCCAAACCAACCCAGCCACTCACAACAGATTTCTTAAGAGCAGGCTCTCTTTCCAATCTTCATACCCCCCCTTCCCACTTCCATTCAACCAAAGTAGACCACCATAATTGTTTCATGGCCTGTGGAGTACCCTCCACCCCAGAATCTCTAGGAGACATATTTATCTTGCCTGTAATACCTCACCTTCTGCTTTTCTTGTATTGAAGTCTCAACCTCCTTAAAAGCTCAAGAATTTCCCTTCTGTGTAGCCACCTGAGATCCTACTAAACCAACAAGTGTCCACATGCCAAGACTAAATTCAAAACAGCATACACTAGTCAACCACCTGAAGTCAGAGGAAGAGAAATAGAAACAGGCGGACTGGAGAAGAGCTGTACTTGGATCAAGGGAACCACAAGTCTGCATTTTCTGCTCTTACATATTTTAGCCCAAGAGCATGTCATACTTGTCACTCCAGGTAAAACTCTAATAAAAAACCCACGGTCAGAGAGAGACAGATATCATATGATTTCACTCTTCTGTGGATTTAAGAAATGAAACAAAGGAACATAGAAGAAGGAAAGAAAAATAAAGTAAGATGAAAATTCAGAGGGAGGCAAACCATGAAGGATTCTTACTAAATATAGAGGACAAATATAGGGTTGCTGTAGGGGACGTGCGTGGGGAGGAAGGGATATTTGGGTGATGGACATTAACGAGGGCCTTTGATGAAATGAGCAAATGAAATGATAAATGTGTGTTATTTGAAACCGATGAGCCACTAAATTTGACCCCTGAAACTAATAATAAATAAGTATATACACTGATAAAAACAAAAACAAAAACAATAAAACAAAACCCACAGGCGTTCTGGCCAAAAGAAACAGAATAAAATGTTGAGATTGGGGGAGTAAGCTCAAATTGTACTTTCTGTTTGAAGCCTTCCTTCAAAATTCTGCAGGCTCCTCTCAGGTACTGTCACTGGCCCTCACTCCATACCCCAGGACCACACATAGTACTTGCTAATCCGTTGTTGTGCATCTTTCTAAGGGTGTCTCTGTTCTTAAAAGACTGTGTGGCCCCTGAAACTTTGGGAAGGGTAGAGATAGAGGAGAAGCTCCCAGTTGTGTTAAGGTACAAGTAAATCTAGGCATCTTGATGAAATTCAGATGCTTTCAGCTTTTCCGTAAACTCAGAACCAAGTTGTATGTTTCGATGACAACCTTTCCTGATTCACTGAGATCACTGTCAACGGAATGGTCTTCTGTGGTCACACGCATATGACCCCACAAAAGGAGAGGGTCTTACGCATATGGTCCCAGGCAGAATTAAGAATCATAATTTACAATTTTATTGGCAAACACAAAGGCCAGGAGGATATTTATAAGGCCAATACTCAGTAAAGAGTTCCAAGTCTTTGTGCTTTATTTTTGTCCTGGAAAGTGTGCATACCGGTGTGTATTTCTGTATTCATTTGCAATACACCTGTACTAGAACATTTTTCTTGAGGCTTTATTTTTTGTCATTTCTTTCTTAGTGATCTCAGACAAGCTTTGCAACACCATTCACACCTTGGAGTTTAATATTAAAAACCCCAAAAAGATGTTTTGATACATCACATTATGTTACTTTTCACTGTGAATTACATTTATGAGGCTTGATCTTGGAAAAGACACCAGATTATTTTTTGTCATTTCATATTTCAAGAAATTATTTCCGAAATGATTGGTATAGTTGAAACGTCAACATTTTGCCATTGAAATATTTCTTTGTCAGACATCAAATACTGATTTCCTTGAAGTATTATTTACATTATTAATGGAGGACAGTCAATACTGTTGAGAATATCTTAGTGACATTTTGGTAAGTCCACAATTTATAAACGAAGAAGGAAAAAAATCCACAGCCCATAATTAGGAACAACCAAAAAGTGCCTTTCAATCAAAAGCTGAAAGCATGATATTTTCTGAGCTGTCCTTTACATTTTTCTACAGCTTTTTTGTGGTTGTGATAAGTCTTGGAAGGGAATATTTACACTATCCTTTTATTTTAGGGATGGACACTCCATCTTCAAGTTTACTAACGTTTTGGACTCTGATTACCTACACCCTAAGCAAGCAGCTTATTGTACTAGAGATGGTCACTGTCAGACTCTTGTCTTTCCAGAGAAGACCCATGTTTGAGTCAGTTGATCATTGAATGGCAGCTGAATTGCATGTGTGCATGGGGTCCTGTCTGCTTTCTCCACACACTGAAAGGTGGGTTCCAGTCTCCAGGTCTACTATGGGCTGAATTGGGGGATATCCCCCCAAAGTCATATATTTAAGCCTAAACCCCCAGTGGAATGGTATTAGCAGGTGTGACCTTGAGAATGTGATCAGGTCAGAAGGGTAGAATCCCCATGAATGGGATTAGGGACCTGAAAAAGGAGGCTCCAGAGACCTCCCTCCCCTTTCCACCATTGGAGGACATAGCGACAAGATGGCCTCCTACGAACCAGGAAGTGGGTCCTCACCAGATACAGAATCTGCTGGCACCTTGATCTTGGACTTCGAGCCCCAAAAACGAGAGAAACAAATGTGTGTGTGTTTATATACTGCCCATTCTATGGTATTCTGATAGAGTAGCTTGAACACACTCAGACTAATACCATTTCCAATATTCTCCCATACCTGGATACAGCCAGACACCAAGTCCTGCCTGTAAGTTCTGAAGGGCCTTCTGCCCTCTCAGCAAGAATGGATTTGGGGTATATATATTCCTTAATGACTCCAATTAGTTCTGATTGCAGGAAACTGAGCTTGGCCACACTAGTATTTAACGTTACACACACACACACACACAGACACAGTCTCTAGGAAATATCGATAGTACCCCCTTGTTTTCTCTCCTGATGGTATGTCAGACTTGCCATGAACATTTCCAGACATAACATGCTCCATGCACAGGCATGTGCCCCAGCTTGTCTTCTTGGCTTACTTGTTCCTCCTCCGACAGGAGGAAACCCTTTCAAGCAACATGAACTAGTGTTCTTCCCTGGCCAACTCTTACCCCAAGTCCCCGAGACAAATAACACTTTTCATTTCTGACGGGTCATATGCCAGTCATACACGAAATGGGATGCATGCATTACATTACCTTATGTATTCAAAACACCCATAGTGTGGGCATCTCCATCTCTTCTTCTATAGCTGACCACAATGGGTTTACAACATCAATGGCCTTCCCAAGCAACACGACCAAAGAAGAGAGTTGGACTTTTTTTTTTTTTTTTTTAAGATTTTAAGTAATCTTTACACCCAATGTGGGGCTTGAACTTACAACCCTGAGATCAAGAGTCACATGTTTCTCCCACTGAGCCAGCCAGGTGCCGCTAGATTTGGTATTTGACATCTGTATTCCGTAATAGTTATGCACTCACCCTCCCAAATATAGTGTCCCTCATACCATGAACCTCCAATATTTTGATTAATAACTGAAGGTATTTTTACCAACAAAGATATTTAGATTTTTGGGGGGAGGAAAAAAAGCTATACCCCTTATGGGCACAGCTTTCTGCCATCCACTGTACATATCTAAATAATTCAGGAAAGATCCCAAATGAATTGTGGAAATTTGGAGTTTGCTCTCTTCATTTCTATTCAAAATATTCTGCTTCCATTCGTTATTTTTTTGAATTTATACTTGCAAAACTTGGGGTATTTTAATGAAATATTATAGATCAACTCACTCAAGCTTCAGATAGGCTGTAATTTCTAGAAAATGAAATTTCCCCCATCTTCATTAATCCAAATAAAGCTTCCTTTTGAACTCTACTAATCCTTCCTTAATTTACCATCTTTACTTAATAACTTCATTGTTTTAAAAGAGGGAATAGTTCAGTAATATTCAAAACATTCTCCAAACATTATGAAGCCATGCTGTAGATTTTATCTTTATTATAAAAATCTCTTTGTGTCCATGGCAACTCAACAGCACGTCTTAGACTGGAGCTTGAATGTGGATTTATGTATAAGAGAAAATTGAACATATTACATTCAATTTTTAATTTAACTTTTAATTCATCTCCTAACTAGTCATGATTGACAGTATGGTCCACACGAGACAACCTCACTTTCTTCTCATAGGTATAAATTGTTAATGTGACTGTTAAAAAATATATATATAATATTCTATAGCAATTTTTATATTTTCTAGTTATGGCATTCTGATAGACATTTTTATTAAACGGGGTCAACATAAACTATACATTGAACACTTCACTGAGCGATTCTGTAGCAATGCACAGTTTTCATATGTCTAACTATTCTTTAAAAGTTATGTGTGTTGAGAAGTGAGATGTACATATACTTTTTATTGACTTTATTTAAATTTATCTAAAGAAAGCATTTATCTGTAACCTTTACCTCTTTGAAGACCGAAAAAGACAGAGGTAGCATTCTGAAAGGGATTTAGGATTTAAATTCGCCTTGAAAATCAGCTAAACTTCTGCACTTTTGACATGGAAATATTTCTTAAAGTTTAGAGTTAGAGAGTTCTTGAGAGAGAAAAGAACTCTGAGAAAAATAGTGGAAATATCTTAAACAAGACGTTTTCAAAATATTACCTGCTGTTTTTACCCAGAACCAAGAGAGTCACAGTTTCAGTTTACTCAACACTATCAAGAGTCTTGAGATGATAGATAACGCCAATACACATCCCTTGGTACACCAGTGAGACCCCGTACTTGTTAACTGGTGTGAAAAGTAAGGTGCAATCAAACAAGCAACCCCCCCCCCCGCAAAAAAAAAGTTTGTAGAGATTTCTGTGGTTCAAACTTTGCGACAGGCATTGCCAGGAGGAGTGGTACTAAGGAACTGAAGGCTTCCCTGAACAACACCCCATGTACTCCTTCTGTTCAGCATCATTGCTTTATTACATAACATCTGATCCAGACAGCAAACCTGGTGTAGAAGAAGCCATGGGATTTGAGGGAGGTATCGTGCAGTGTAAGGTCACGATACCTCCCTCAAATCCCACGGCTTCTTCTCCACAGCCACGTGAGTGACACTGACCAGCTCCATGAAGACTCGGAAGGATCCTTTCCTCTTTTGTAAAATGTAGGGCATCATTTCTCTATCACCTGTCTCATACCCCAGAACCTACATGAACAGTGGAGTGAGCAGGAAGAAAGAGACTTTTCGAGAATAAAAATAGGGCTGAAAAGCCTGTGTTTCTTGGACTCAGAGCAAAGTTCAGGTCCAACTCTACTCTTTAAGGAGTTAAGGACATGTCACAAAATTTTCCCAGAAAACATTCTACATGTCTTGTCGTACAGTGTGTATAGAAATGAGTGTATATAGAATGCGTATAGAAATGAGTCTATATTCGTGCTTCGAATTACCTCCAGGATTGCTGAGAACTCAGAAAGAGGTGGTTAGCATTGCAAAGTACAAAGCTAACACTGGAGAAACCAAGAAACCGAGAATCGTAGACTGTTCTCCTTAATATAACATGGGGTTGGGGGTGCCTGGGTGGCTCAGTGGGTTAGAGCCTCTGCTTTCAGCTCAGGTCATGATCCCAGAGTCCTGGGATCGAGCCCCACATTGGGCTCTCTGCTCCACAAAGAGCCTGCTTCCTCCTCTCTCTCCCTGCCTGCCTCTCTGCCTACTTGTGATCTCTGTCTGTCAAATAAATAAATAAAATCTTAAAAAAATATATAGAACATGGGGTTGGCTGTGAGAGGGAAGGCATGCTAGGGAGAGATTTCCATCACACAAACGTGCCTTGACATGTTCTGTGAGAAGGTAAGTTTGCTCTCCAAAGGGTAAGAGAGAACCCGAAACTCAGTTCCTATCAACCACACATTTATGAATACACTACCAATGACAAATTTACCAAATTACTAAAATTGGTTGACATCTGTTTTCTGCCTGGTCAGAATACCTTCTAATGTAAGGAATTCCACAGTATCACCTACTTGTCTGAAAATAGAGATCTTTTGTGTTGTTGTTGTCCCAACATGATAAATTTCTCACTTTGAAAATACAACAATAGAATGGTATTATTGATCTATCATTTTATGAAAAATCATCCCAATATTAGAGGCTTAAAACAACTCACGTATGTTGTCTTGCTGTTTCTTCAGTCTGGAATCTTGGCACAGCCTAGATGGGTCTTCTGACCATAATCATCTGAAGGCTCGGCCAGAGAAGGACCGATTTCCCAGGGCACGTGGTCACTGGTAGGATTCGATTCTTCAAACTTTGTTGGACCGAGGGCCTTAGTTTCTTTGTCAGTGGTGGTTAGAGGTTTCCTTCGGTTCCTTCCTTCATGGGCTTCTCAAACATATCCACCTGTATCATCAAAGTTTTCAAGTCAAGAACTCAACAGAAGTGGCATACTACCAAGATGGACATCACATGTTTATGACCTAATCACAGATGTGATAGCTTATCACTCTGCAGGATTCTATGCATTAGAAATAAGTCCTTGGGTCTCCTGCACACACACAAGGGGAGGGAGTCACAAAAAAGCATGAGGAGTCAGGAGGTGGGGATCCTTGGGAGTCATTTACAAACAGGACCATCTGCTAGACCTGCCTCTCAAGGATGGATACGCCATTCCAAGAGATACTCAGTGCACAATACTTAGCACAGTGCTGGATAGGTTAATAGTCAATCAAGCAATACTGTATGCTGGTCTTGTGGCCTTTACATTTTTTTAAAATTTTATTTTATTTATCTCAGTGTTTCAGGCTGGATTGTAAACAAAGTTTCAAGAAAATATTTGGGGGAATTATTTCCAATGCTTGGTTAGTCCTCTCAAATGATCAAATACTCACCATGACAATCAGATTTGCTTACACCTATCTACAAATGTTTGGCCTTGATAGGATAGAAGAAATGAAGTAAAGCGAAAAAAATAAGTTCTTTGTTTAGCTCACAAGAATGATAAATCCCCATTAAACTGTGTATACTTACAGATAAATGCCAATAATGGAATTTTGACAGGCCTACCTACCATATGGCTGTTTACTGCAAGTATTTTTAAACTAGAGTCATTACTAGATTTTTAATAAGACTTCTGATTATTTTTTTAAAAGTGGTCACAATAGAGAACATTGAAGTGTTTAATGAGGCAAACAAGTCTACAATAAAGAAAACCACTGTTTACATTTTTAGTTGCTTTACTGAGCTACAATTCACATCCCATACTATTCAGCCAGATAAAGTGTACTTCTGCCAGTTTTTAGAGTTTTCGCAGAGTTAGCCATTATCATCATGATCAATTTTAGTCAATTTCCATTTTAACATACAACCCTTGGATTGGCATCCATGCATTAGCTTGCTTTTATAACCTGAATTTGCACTTCGTGTATTGTGAACGTTTCCCATACCCAAAAATACCCCTCAGGCTGATGCTTTATAACAGGTACACAACCACTTAAGGAAACAAAACAAAAATTTCTCCCCTTGATGCTTTTTGATGGTTTGCTTTTTGCTAGGCACTTTGCTGAGTGATGGATTTTGTCCTTTAGCATCCCTGATAAGCTGATGAGATACTATGATTTACAGAGAACTGGGGAGCAGAGAGAGGGTTATGGTTCTTGGCCACAGGTGTCTATGCAATAACTAGGAGGTGAGCGGTATTCTTAGGTGGTCTAACTCCACCTCCTCAACGTGGGATACTATCATTTGCTTAGCCAAGCCCCTGGTGTCGAAAACTTAGTTTCAAATTTTGAGACATTATACATTGTATTAGTTGTCTAATGGTGCATAAAAAGGGACTGAAAATTTAGCAACTTAAAATAAGCAATAATGTATCTCAAATTCTGTGGGTCAGGAATCTAGATGTAGCATCTCTGGGTCCCCTGACTTGGGAATTTCTACAAGGTTACAACTGAATGTCAGCTGGGGCTAGGATCTTATCTGAAGATTGGACTGTGGAAAGACCCATTTCCAAGCAGGCATTAGGTCCTCACTGGCTGTTGGCCAGAGCTGGCATTTCATCTACATGTGATTTTTCTCCATAGAACAGCTCCAAGGATTACAGCTGGCTTCCTCAGAGCAAGAAGGGAATGACGCCCAGATGGCATGCTAGTCCCAGAGGTGACATCTGTTATTTTACTGTACTGTATTTATTGGAAATAGTTGATTCAGCCCACACTGAAGGGAGGGACAAGAGGGCATGAATATCATGGGGCAGGGACCATTGGGGCCATCTTAGATGCTGCCTACCAAAAATGGCTAAAGCATATTGGTAAATAAATGGTAACATGCACATGTGATTGTTTAAAAACAGAAGCAGCCAGATAGCCCGTGTGTATGATTAATAAATATTGGCAAAATGACTGTAGAGGGCAGATAGGTTGTCTATCCATTTGATCCCTCTTGTAAACGTCACCCATATTATCATTTCAGTACCCATCTCTTACGTACAGAGCTCACAGATCCGGATAGACCATGAACTCACTCCTGCTGCTGCTGGGCTGTGTCTCAGCTTGGATCCATCAGTGTATGGGGGGCAAGTGACACAAATGGTCCAATCAGAGCTAATCTTGGGACTCTAGCTTATCGTGGTTCGGCAGGAGAACATCCTCCTACTTATGGATACAGTGGTGTTTGATGTGATGGCTGGAATGCTGCAGCTATTTTGGCACCATAAAGGGCAACCACCTGAATATGAAGCCAACCTTCAGAGACAGCCAAAAGACAAAGTAAACTCAACAAAAAAGGAACAGGACCTTTCAGTTAAGCCAGCTCTGAAAACTGCCCTGAATGTAAGTTATAAACACCAATATACATCATTCTTTGGAAAGCCCTAAATTTATCTTGCCATCCAAAATTGTCTATTCAAAGAATAATGTCCAAGGAGTTGGTGTGCACACACATCTAAAATGTTGGGTGTGCTGAGCCAATGACAAAGATGGGAGAAAGGAGAACTCTACCCAGGTCTGGGAAGTTGGTTGGCATTAACAGGGAGTTTTGAAATACTAGTTCAAACCCTACCAGTTATTTCTAGGGACTCAGACTCTGTGCCCATCATGGCTTAGAGCAGCTAGAAGGAAAAATTCAGGATGTTGAAGTGAATTAGCTACTCCCTGAAGTTCTCAGTCAGGGCCATAAGCAAGAGATAAAGGTATCCATTATGCTGTTGAAATAGAATTAAAAATATCCTGAAAAAGCCAAATTTTCTATCTACCTCAGGCTACAGTTTATGCAAGAATCATCCTTATCTCCTCTCTTCTGCATGCGCTCTTCAACCAAGGTCAAAACATATCTAGAATCTGACCCGTTCTCATCACCTTCTCCACTCAAACCCTGTCCTAGCCTCCAGCATATCTTACCTAGATGACTGCAGTCACCTCCCTAACAGGTGTCCCTGTATTGCCCGGTCATCCTACCCTGTATATGTATAGGACACCCTAACAGGTGTCCCTGTATTGCCCGGTCATGCCTGGTCATGCCCAGTCGACAGTCAGCTCAGCAGCCCGGTTAATTCTTTTAAAATGTAGACTCGGATTCTCTTCTTGAACTCCTTGAATTGTTTCTCATTTCACTCAAGGAACAGTTACAGTTCTTACAAGGGCATAGAAAGCCCTACTTCTCATGGGATCCTGATACATTTCTGGTCTGATCTGTAGTTGTTTATTTTGTTCATTCTATTCCAGCCATACTATCTCCCACCCTATTCTGCAAGCACATTAGCTCTATGCTCCCACCGTGTGCATCTGGGGTCCTTGTATCTTGGGGTCCTTGTATCAGCACGCCATTTCCCAGATATCTGCATGATTCCCCTGTGGGATCTGCCTAATATATTGTGCCCTCCCAGGTTTGTTCAGAGGGTTATTTGGGATATACATGAGTAAATTTCTTTTAGTGACACCCATAAATCTTGATGAGTCCATGCTATGGTCATATGGCTATGAAGTTTTCTCCTGAAGATGGGAACACAGATTACTAACATGCTGCACTGGAATTTTACAATATGTTCATCCCGAATATGAAGAAATTTTCAGACACGCAAAATATCCATGGACTCGTTTTGTATCAAAGCCCCACTAGCATTATGAAGCAAGCAGAGAAATTTTCTTTGTATGATCTGCTGTATGGGTACCTTAGAATTGGATGCCTTCTAGGGGCCTTTTCATATGCTCACACAAGAAATCACTTTTCCTTCAGACTCCATGTTTGCAATCAGAAATGTCACATTCTACAAATCGTTAACAATTAACAATGATCATTGATTTCCCATTCAAAAAGTTCCAGGCAGGAGGTTGCTAAGTGATTGAAATTTTGTGTATAAAATTTCTATCTTAACTAGCTGAGAAGTGATTTCGTAATTTTTTAATTTAATCTTTGCACCAAAATGTCATTAAGTAAATAAGACACTTATTTCTTGTGCACCACTTTACAAAAGATGAAGGGCATGGAATATTAGAGTATCTGGCATCAGACAACAAAGAAGTGATCATCTCCTCCTGGTTCTAAAAACACTTATCTGGTTCCTAAATCAATCAGACCATGAGAAAAATTACTGTCTTTGGAAACCCATGTTGCATTTCCTCAAATGAGAAGAACACATTACCAAGCAAATTATCACTTTTGAACATCTTCTTAAAACCTAGCAATGTCGGGGTGCTTGGGTGGCTCAGTGGGTTAAAGCCTCTGCCTTTGGCTCAGGTCACGATCCCAGGGTCCTAGGATCGAGCCCCGCATCGGGCTCTTTGCTCCGCAGGGAGCCTGCTTCCCCCTCTCTCTCTGCCTGCCTCTCTGCCTACTTGTAATCTCTGTCTGTCAAATAAATAAATAAAATCTTAAAAAAAAAAAAAACTACCAATGTCTTCTGATCCTTGTGAATTTGACAGACCATACAGTCATATAGCTAAACAACATTTTCCACCTAATTCTTTATTTACATGCATACTCTCTTTCCTTGGTCCTTCTTGAATGAAACGGGAGGAAAACAAGTCATTTAAAGAACAGACAATTAAAATAGGCATCTGTTGTTTTTGGATGTCAGTGTTGACCATCCTGGAGCATCCCAGGTAACAAGGAAACAAAAGATAATTTGCCTTTGAAATTCAGCATGGCCTCCCACACAGTGACCGCTACCTTTCTTGCCATAATACACTGTGCCGGTCATCACGGAAGAGGAGGCATTGTGTAATATTAAAAATCACAGGGATCTCATTCCCCAACTCAACCGGGAAGACTCAAGTCCATAAAAGAGATAAGAGGAATCGATGCAATTGTAGAATTTGATACTTTGTCAACCTGTGCTGGAGATAGTACTTTTCGGTTTAATGAAAAGTTATATTTTCTCTATTGTCCTTTGGCTCAAATGCTATTGGTATGCCATTGTGAGGACATTTTGCTCCCACTTAATTCCCACTGTAATAATAGACTTGCTCTCCTCTGAGACACCCTGCACTGGATGGTATAGGATATTGGCTAGATAAATATACCATGTTCCACATGATTCAGAATGTGGGTTTTTCTGCCCCATTCTGTCCTCTTCTGGACGGTTCAGAAAAACAGGAACTCATTATGTAATTAGCTTTTACTATAACATGGTGTTGTCATGTGAGGTCACCTACTCCCTAGACTCTAAGATGGCATTCGTGCCATTTTTCGTGCCCTAACGGACAAAGGGAAAGATGCCCCCTTCCCACAAAACACTGCCATTACACAGGATTCAGGCATAACTTGCCTTGTTTGTAGTCACATCCAGATTAAGTAGGCTTGGCTAGTAGTGCTGATATGGATTGCTCGTCAATCCCAAAGGTATTTAAAGCCTCCAAATGAGTAACCCGCGTTTACATGCGAAAAGCTGCATTTCCATCCTAGAGGTGACAAGAATGGATAGCGCCATCACCAGGCCTAGATCCTTCCCGGGATGAAGCTGTTTAGCATTTTGCGATCCCAAAGGCTTATTTCTCACGTCGTTCTGGAGTATCAAAGTCATACCTTGCAGCTAAGCTGTATGTTCTGGGAAGTTTATCGAGGATCAGTCAGAGCACCGACATTTGCAATTGCTAAATGATTTTATCTGAGGGAAAATCTTATGGTGCTGAGACAAACTCAGAGCACAGTCATTGCGGAGAAAATAACTATTTCCCAAGGAACCGAGCCGGTGTTAAAAGTGATGCTCCCTGGTCAACCACACAATGTGGATTTTTAAGTAATTCGTTAATGAGGGGAAGTCCCCCCTGCCTTCTTATTTCCAGGGGCTCCTTTAGAAATAATTTCAGCCTGGGCATTGACCAGACTGATTTCCGTTCCCCTCCACACGAGAATGTTTCTATATCCCAATATCCCTCTATTTTCCAGACATCGACTCAAATGTCACCTCATTTACAAAGATGCCCGTGATTTTCCCACCTGGAAGAAACCCTTTTACTCTAAAACCCAGTGTCTTACTATTTCTCCTAAATCAGTGCTTCATCATTTACCTCCAATTATATTTATTTTGTGTGTTTGCTTTTCCACGTGATGTATACCGTCACATTCCAGTTTTCACTCCAAAGCTCCTAGGATAGAGTCCTGCACGGAACACATGCAAAGTCAAACAGCTGCTGAATGAATTAATAATTTGCCTCAATGGGTCCTCAAATAGAAACTTGGATCAGCCAGTAATGATCACTAACTTTCTCAAACAGTATCAGGCCACATAAATAATGGAACATGTCTACATGACAAAGGGTTTCTGCTATCATTATGCAGGATGTCTCCCTCCCATGATGAAACTTGACACTTTGGATGAACTCTGCAGAAACTCAAACACTAGCCAACCATTGCTTGTCTCTTTCTACCCCCACACCCCAGTTTAACTGTATCAGTAGAGACTCTCCTCGGTGCCCAATGTCGTTGCATTAATCCATTCACAAGGCTTGCCACCCTCTTCTACTTTGCAAAAATACTCATGAAATATAAGCTGCTTCCACGCACAAGGCATTAATCCAAGTAGAAGTAGAAGGCAACTAATTATCCGTAAGACTGAAACCATAAACAAACAGTTAATGAATTTGCTAATTGTTTTTCTATTCTTTGCACCTTTCTAAGGCGTTCAGTTGTTAAAGATACTGTAATGAAGGGGAAACAAAGGACAGCTAAGTTCCAATATTTCTTTTACCTTTTCCTGTTTTCTTACTTTTTTTTTTTTTTAGACAGGTCCACAGAAAGCAAGAAAGACCAAAAACAATGAGAACATGAGTTCCCTTGGTGAAATAAGGATTTGTGGTTCTTCAAGGTGAGGCATAGTAGACCTTCATTTATTCAAACAGTTGTACAACGTCAGGCAGCAAGATAACAATCATGACTCAGACCTTGAGGCGGGTCCTGGGGACTCCACAGGCCAGGAGGCTGCAGAGAGAAGTGATCTACCAGCTACAACAGATTGGGTGTTGGTACAATGGGTAAATGCATGCAGCTTTCTGTCAGTGCACACAGGATGAGCACACACACTAACAACAGGCAAGAAAGGGACATGTAAGGCATGACTGCAGGGTGAACAGGACCATCAGGAAGAAATAGGGGAACAGGAGGTCTGCTATTGGCAGACACGCAGCTGTCCAAGGGAACAGCCAGAAAGAAGGCATGAGTAGAGTTCACTCTACCTGAAAACATGGTGTTTGGGGAAGGAGGAAGATGAGGCAGAGTGGGGTTATGATTATCACAGGAGCACAGGAATGGGGTGGGTGGGATGGACGGATTGACGCCGAAGGCGTTCAGGACATGGCACCCCCAAAGGAAGTGTACTGGGATGTTCATTATGAATTATAGGCACTTGAAACACAGCAAATGCAGGGAAAGGCTTTCTCTGAATTTCCCCCATCTGCCTCAAGATACATCCTCCAAAAGGAACTCAACTCATCAGTGCCCTCCCCATGAGGGTCATCACTGGAATGGACTGAGTCTTGTCACAGGAGAGGAGACTGGCCATCAACCCCACACCCAGACTCTGTCACAAACTGTCACACCTCCATCTGTTTTTTTAAGGACCCAGTCCTCTTTCCTAAAATCAGTTACTTCCTACACAGGCCCATATCCATTCCCCTTTCCTTATAAAGATGGTGGATAAGCTCTCATATCTCACTGATGCATAGGGAATTCACCTTTCCCCCCAAGAAGTCTCAGAGCACACAATATTCAAATTAATATACATGTATGCCTTCTCTCCTGTTAATCTGCCTGTCCATATTTGTTTTGTTGGAAGGCTCGGCTATGGAACCAAGGAAGATACAGAAAAAGTCTTTCCTCCCTTCCAACACCAAACCGACGTGTCTGAGAGCATCAACTTATCCTCATGAGAAAGCAAATGGAAATACATCTGCTCAGAGGTAGCCATGTAAAGTCAAAGGCATCACCATATGGGATCTATCTAGGGAGCTAATAGGACATTGGGTTCAAGAGCTCCTACGGAGCTAACACTCTGGCTGAGTGAGTGTGGACACTGTCTGGTGGCTTCCCTACCGATCCGGTGGGACATGAAGTCGAAGCAACTGGTACAGAACACCAGTAAAGCTACCTGATGTGTCCTCTAAGACTGTGCATACTAAATTCATGACCCAAGCCAGCAGATCTTGGCAGATCTAGGCTTCAGGCTTTCCTGAGGCTTGTTCCTGCAAGAGGAAAGCCAGCAAGGGCCAGAGAGAATTACCAACCCTTACATAAGAGCTTGCCATGTGCTGGGGACTTTTTGTTGGAGTCAGGCTAAGCCAGGTAATAATGTAGTAACAAGTATCCCCTTATATCTTAAGTGGCTTTATATATACGTGGGTTGTTCTCTGCTTTGTAAGTGCACTGAAGAGCAAGTAGCTCTGTAATAGTGACTCAATGTTGCCATCTTATGGGGGAAACCTTCGTGGCTGCCTGAGTCCATGCAGTGGAAGGAGAGCGATTGCAGAGGTTCACTTCTGCTCTCAAGTGCCTTGCTCTGATCCCAACACAGGTAACTTTTCTCCCACAGCTCATTAGAGAGACCTAGTTCCACGAGCACTCCCAACTATAAGGGAGGCTGAGAAATGTGGGTAACCCAGAGTTAATGGGCACTGTGCCCCTCGCCACCCTGCTCAATATGAAATACTGAAATATGCTCAAATATGAACGTATTTCAACTCATGTCAATGCTCATCGGATAGGCCCTATTACTTTTATTTAATAGATGAGGACAGAGAAATTGAAGGACTTACCTAAGGTAAGATGACAACTAAAAGGCAGAGTGTATGATAACACATTCATGGCAAGATATTTGGAAATTTGGGGGTGCCTGAGTGGCACAGTTGGTTAAGCGTGACTCTTGATTTTGGCTCTGGTCATGATCTCAGGGCCGTGATCTCACGGTCATGAGATCAAGCCCAACATTGGGCTCCGTGCTCAGCATAAAGCCTGTTAAAGTTTCTTCCTCCCTCTCTGCTCTCTCTCTCTCTCTTTCTCTCTCCAAAATAAATAAATAAATCTTTTAAAAAAGATATTGAGAACTTTGTTGAGGGCAAGAGTGAGCCATTAAGGTTTAAGCAAAGAGGCGCCATGATTGTATTGATGACTTAAAGATATCCTTTGGTTATAGTTCGGAAAATGGATTCAGGAGAAGGATAAGGAGCAGATCAATTAGGAGACTATGATTAAAATCTGGGAAAGGAGACCATGAGAGACCAAAGAAAGGGTACCATATTACTCAGGAATAGATTCAAGGGGCAGAAAACTCCGTTCAGATTGGTCCAAATAAAGACAATTTATTAAGCATCCAGATTTGGGACTAGCTTGAAAGTGCACCAAATAAAGTTATCAAACATCCAGTATTTTTTTTCCTCTTTACACTGCTGTCTCTACATTAAGCTAGTAGAAAAATCACTCACCATTTCCAGCCTTACATACTCACAGCATGCACTCAAGGACAAGAAAGAGAAAAGCCCCAGAAAATATTTCCTACCGTCCTACTGACTATGACCTGACTATATTCCATTCCTAATTCAATCAGTTTCGAGCATGAAGATGGTACTTCCCGGTGCAAGCAAATGAGGATCCATATCTGGGACAGGTGTAAGAGCTAGTTTTCAACCTCACTGGTTGGAAGTGCAAGACAGATGGGTCTCCCAGTTGCTCTGTCCACTGGCTGGAGGTCTCAGCTCTCACATCATCCTGTCATGCCTCTTGCTTAGCACGGGGTATCTGGTAAAACCTTTATTGAGCTGTTGATCTAAATTAAGCTCCACACCCAACTTACCTTTCCTCACCTAGTGTAATTTTAACCACACTTAGCATACCTAAAAGAGCCTTGTTCCTGGATTTGTTTGCTCGTCTATCACTAGAACTTTCTGCACGCACGCACAAATACAAAATCCATAGATGTGGAGACCCCAACTATTTCCTTAATATCAGCTAGAGCGATGTCTACAATCTAAGAGACATGCATTGAAGTATTTGCTTCGGCCTAGACCATATTTAATAATCTGTGCGTGCCTATGATGCATTTACCTAAATAAATACGTAAGATAAGACTGATAAATAGGGATGCCTGGGGAGCTCAGTTGTTACGCCTCTGTCTTTGGCTCAGGTCATGATCCCAGGGTCTTGGAATCGAGCCCCACATCGGGCTCCCTGCTCTGTGGAAAGCCGCTTCTCCCTCTCCCACTCCCCCCGCTTGTGTTTCCTCTCTCGCTGCCTCTCTCTGTCAAATAAATAAAATCTTTAAAAAAAAAAAAAAAAGACTGATAAATGAATCAAATGTTTATGGAGGCACCACTGATTCATAAAGTTGGGAAAGTGGTGTGTGAGCCTTCCTTGTTCTTATTAAGCAGGTTCTCCATTCGAAGTGTTCTCATACTGAAGCTCCATTTATTAAGAAGTACTTTGATCTAAGTTGCAATAGTGACCCTGAATTAAATTGCATTTCACAATCGGCTTCTTAAAAATGGGGCACAGCCCTCATTAAAATAAGACTTCCTAGTAATAGGGTGTTCTGGAACCTCCATCAGTGATGCCAATCCAAGAGGGCCTCATACCACAGAGATCAGAGCCTTGAAAGGGCACAATACTCACAATTCTACTTCTTGGGTGTGCAGTTACGAGGACCATCCAGAACGCAAGCTGCTCAAACAATTTCCTCCGTGGGGAAAATTAATTACTATTTTATAAAAATGCACATTTTTATCTGCAATGTGGTCTCTTTGAAGGACGACCATTCTCTAGCCGCTGGAAGTTGAACAGTGCTGGTGGGACAGCCTGATTTATGCAGGGCGGTAGGTCAGTTGGTCCAATATCACACACGATGGAGAGTATCACCATGGAGGTAGTTCAATAACTAATTTAACCTCAAGCCTAATTCTTTTAATGATGTATCAATCACAGCCCCTTAAAATGCCCATGTCAAAGCAGAACACACAGCTTTGGCTTGGATTGAATTAATTTATAGAGCATTCATTTTTACCTTAATGAACACCCATATAGGTGGACTGAATACTTATATACATAAATTCCAGGTTAATTTTCCCTGTCAATGAAAAAGCAAGCCAAGTGAATTTAAAGGATCCACACACTAAAATATGTGATAGTGTCTTCCGGTAGTGGGGGTGGGCATAGGAAAGGATGGGAGGGAGAAAAAAAATAGGAAGAAAAATATGTTGCTATTCCTAAGAAGCTATACTTGTACTTGGAAAGAGAAGGGGATTCTTACTCAGATCTGCTTGGTTTTGAAAGGGTATTCCCTTTTCTTGCCATTATGGTACCCTCGAGAGCTGAGTAATGGAAACCAATATAGAGAACATGTTAATTCTCAAAGGGTAGGTTGGTAGAAAGAGTTGGGTTCTGATCCCAGATGTATTGGTTGAGTGGTTCTGGGCAACAGTCCTCAACTTCATGGACCCAAGGGTTTTCTCTTATTTACTTAGATCTTTGGACTTCTCCCCCAACCCTTTTAAAATGAACTGTATTTGACAAGCAAATGTGAGGTGTATAGCATGTTAATTTGGTGCATTTATATACCGCAGAACGAGGGCCATGGTAGCAATAATTAGCACCTCTGTCACGTTACATATCAGTGACCTCTTTGGTCAGAATGGTCTCCCAAGGTTAAAATTCAACTCTCATTAACCAGATGCTCTCAAAAGCTGCTGTTGTTTTCTGGGAGTTAGGCCATAATTTTCTGACGGCAACCAAGACAATTAAGATGGACTGCTTTGGTTTTTATTTAATAAAGACAGACATTGTCAAAAGGATGTCAGGGATCCCACAGAGAGACAGAAGAGCAGGTAGACCTCAATGGTTGAGCAAAGGAGGGCTGTAAACAGGTCAAAACTTGGGGATTTTTAAAACGAATGTTCTCTCTGTTGGATGAACACATAGTATCTGGAGCTTTGAAACGAGAAGCTTAGAAAACGCAAATTTATCCACATTTAATTTGTATCCGTTTTTCTTTTAAGATGAAGGAAGGGGGCAAAGGGAAGGATTCAGTTTCATGTCCCGGACTGAACATATGATTTTACTGTCCCTGATTCTGCAATGGAGGAGAGAGTGTGGGAAGAAATCAAATGGCTTCTTTCCATCAAAGTGAAGAACAAGGTGGGTCTGGGAAGGTCTGCCCAGGTGGACAAGGAGCTTGAGCAAATCTCTATTCATCCTCTAGATTCTCGTTCATGATATTTAGGTAGGCAAGGTTAGGATTTGTGTTTAGTCCATACATCTCTGGCATCTCTATAAACATTTACACAAGCAAATGTCATCACTAAATGCATAGAATGAATTTTTTAAAAATTGAAGTGTCTTATTCTTAAAGCTATGATTTATGTCAAAATAGAAGTGGAATTAAGCTGGAAATATAACTGATATTCAAAAAGGTGGAACTTCATAAAAAGTCCTCAAATTAAAAAAGAAAAGTTTTTAAGGAGGTTGGAGTTATTACATTTTCGTTAGGCACGATTTTTGCTGTCGGGGTCATCCATCGACTCCCTTCTATGAAAGATGGACTTTCTACAAATACCTTCCTGGCACTCTGTGTCTCCTTGACTTTCCAGTTTGGTTAGTCCTGTTGTCATTTTGGGAAGGGAGAGTTTTGTGACGATTCAGCTCAGTCGAGTTTCCAAAACTCCGTCCACCATTTTCTCTTGGAACTATCTTGGAGCGGATTCCTCGCACAACAGCCCTCCTGATCAAGACTTCTCAGCTTCAGAATTACGGTCCCACTCCTTGAATGGTTTCATCCCAGAATTAATGGTTCTCAAGGAGCGACAGTTGTTGCGGGATGTCCTCACCATCCAAGGACAGTTTTGAAGAACATTTTCTTTCCAACTTTAGTCATCTTTCTGTCACGTTCTGGCACAGAACGTCTCTATGAAAGCATCAAAAGTGTTGACAACGTCCTCTCTCCGTGTTCTTTTGGATGGGTTTTTCTCCCTGAATACCTCTGTAATTATCTCCTGTTTTTTTTTCCCATTCGGTAACATCAGTAGGCTAGGTTTTGAGGAGATTCATGGTGTAACAGCTTTTCCTAGAACCAAGCTTTGAGCACTACATTCCATTGTTGCTTAATCTCAAGAAATGTCTCTTCTGTCACATCTTTGAAATGAATTTTCCTTCCATTCTGCTCTCCAGGGACACCAATGATGTAAACATTTTATCCTCGCTCTCTGATTGCCATCATTTTTCTCATTCTAAACATATTTGTCCTTTTGTTTTATTTTGAATGATTTCCCTAAACCTATCGCCTGTGCTTCTGGCACTATTTTAGTCTTTTGGAGGCTATTTTATGGCCCTCCAAACCTTTCAAATTCTTATTTTCATCTTTCATTTCTTTCCATTAGCTTTCCCAACCTAATTTCCATATTCCTCTGTTGTTTTGTAATATCTGGAGACATTTTATTTCTTTTAACTCCTTTTGAGAAATCCTGTATTAAAAGTTATTTGTAGACTATGAAGAATTAGCTGAGACTGCTGTTTTCTTTCTGAAGTGTATCATATTTTCTTTTTGCTGATGTTTCTCATTCCACCTCGCCTGCTTTCTTTGCAAATAAGGCAACAGTGTTCTGTTGTTTCTCTTCTGATTTTTGCTTATCTTAGAGTAGACCACTGGCAATAGGCAATGATTGAAATGCAACCGATCTGTCTGCAGCTTTGACTCACTTTTTTATTAAACTGCATCTTGGGGTGCCTGGTGGGCTGAGTTGGTTGAACTTCCCACTCTTGATTTTGGCTGAGGTCATCTCAGGGTTGTGAGATCGAGCCCCACCTCTGTCCCTGTGCTGAGTGTAGAGTCTGCTCAGGATCCTCTCTCCCCCTCCCTCTGCCCTTCCCCTCTGTGCTCACATGCATTCATGCTGTCTCTCAAAAATGAACAAATAAACACACCCGGTCTCGTCCAGTCAGTTACTCTTTGCCCTGGAGAACAAGTCTCTTAGATTCTAGAGTTCAGGGAGTTGGTCGAGATTATAGCAAAACCCCCTTATCCCCTAGTTTCTCTGTGCCTATGGTCAGAATCTTGAGATGACTGCATTCCTAATGTTGCTGAATTTGCTTCATGGAGATAGGAACCTAAGTCATGGAGGGGACAGCTTAAACAAAAGTTCAAATGCTTTTTTCCTGTTAATTCCCATCGCCATGATGGTATCCTAAGCCAGCCCTAAGCATCTCGCCCTTATGGGGAAGTGGAGGGACAATTACAGTCAGATTTCAACCTTGAAAATGGGATCTGGAAGTAACCAATATTATCTTGATAGATAGGCTTTCCTAAGAGAAAGGATGGCATTTCTTTCTAACCTCTGGATATGCCTTTTCAGACCTGACACTGTTTAGTGAGATGGAGGACAGGCTGTCCATCTACCCCCGTCCATGGGGAGACTTCATATCAGGAAGCCATCGAGTTGGTGGTTGGGAGTGGTCACCATTTCCTGCCTTCATTGAACGTAATGTTTCCTTCCTTTTACTCTCTAAGGGACTGAAGTAAAGAATGCCTTAATCGTATTTAACAGGAATCCCGGGTATTTAGTTATATCATTCACCTTATAAGATGTTCTATGAAGCCTTGACTTTTTGCCTCTGGGGATCATTTTTAAGTGATCCAAATATTTATACTTCTCAACAAATTCCAGTATCCCTTGTTTCTAGCGGAATTCACTTTATAAGCCCATTTGCCATTCCGGGCACAAAATCCCTTTCTTCATTTGAAACAGAATTGATTCCTCCTTGAAGTTAAATAAGCAAATCTGTATTTGAGAGACACCCATTACATTCAATGTCCTCATCTCTTCTCCAGTCCAATTCGGACTCATTTCCAAGTAACCGTCCTTTCTCATTTCACATCTGACGTATAAAATTTCCAAATCACTTCCTTACATATTTTATTCCATCGAATGGGGTACATTTATATTTCTCCCTTGTTTTTTTATGAGTATTTAGAATGTATATTAGCGTTAAGTATGCTTGGCATATTATACAGAGCTCGAAGGGTGTCAGATACTCAATAAGTAGCTGGACTTTATATAGTTTGAGGGGAGGGGGTCTTGATGTCCAATTTGCAAGAAGGAGAGAGTCACCTTCCAAGCACAAGCTTTTCTATTAAAGGTCCTAACAACCGACACTATTGGTCTAGAATAAAGTAATTAAGATTGATTTGAGTTACCTCACAGTCCTGTAAGCACCAATGATTTTTGTTAGAAAATTAAGCAATTAAGGTGACTATTAATCATCATGAAAATACAAATGCATCCTTCTAAGAGTTCTAAATATTTCATCCATGTGCCTAATAATTTAAACTAGAGTCTTGTCTACTCATAAATGACACTTAAATAATGCAGATAAAAATGCATTGCATTGTTTGGGAAACTAAATAAATGTTGGGTTTAGGTTTTTAAAATGAAAGAAAATATCCAAACTAAAGAAATGACTAGTTTTTCTCTCAATTCCTCAGGCAGATCTAAAAATACTGAGAAAATGAAATAGCATGTTATTATTAGGGCTGAGTTGAGTCTCACATAGATTCGGGGTGAGGGGGGGAAGTCGAATTTAAAAACTACCACAACTCCAGCATTTGGAATGTATCCTAAAGAATTAATCATATTTATAGAAAGATGTAACAAGGATGTTCACTACAATTTTATTGATAGTACTAAAAAAATCATGGAAAAGTGCAAATGTTCAACAAAATTTAGTTGAATAGATTTTGTGGTACTATTCAGTCATTAAAATTCAGATTAAAAAATATATATCACATTGGAAATGTTTAAAAGAAAAGCCTTTTTAGGGGCGCCTGGGTGGCTCAGTGGGTTAAAGCCTCTGCCTTCTGCTCAGGTCACGATCCCGGGGTCCTGGGATCGAGCCCCGCATTGGGCTCTCTCCTCAGCAGGGAGCCTGCTTCCTCCTCTCTCTCCCTGTCTCTCTGCCTACTTGTGATCTCGCTCTCTGTCAAATAAATAAATAAAATCTCAAAAAAAGGCTTTTTAAAGCAGAATGCACAATTATATGTACAGTAGTATCCTAAATTTATAAACATTTCATAAAACGTATCACATAGTATGTATAAAATGTGCCTTATATGATTTAACAGCACCTGGGGGCCTCAGTCAGGTAAGTGTCTGTCTCTGGCACAGGGCATGATCTTGGGATCCTGGGATTGAGTCCTAAGTAGGGCTTCCAACTCAGCAGGGAATCTGCTTCTCCCTCTTCCTCTGCCCCTCCCCACTGCCCCCATTCTCTCCTTCTGTTTCAGATAAATAAAATCTTTTAAAAAAAATAAATAATTTAAACATTTGCAAAAAAATGGACAGTGTTCATCTTTGGGAAACAGGAATATCAGAGCCTAAATTCATCTTTTTTAAGCTTTTCTATAGTTTTCAAAGAATATTCATAGCAGCAATGGCCACAGTTGCCAAATTGTGGAAAGAACCAAGATGCCCTTCCACGGACAAATGGATAAGGAAGATGTGGTCCATATACACTATGGAGTATGATGCCTCCATCAGAAAGGATGAACACCTGACTTTTGTAGCAACATGGACGGGACTGGAAGAGATTATGCTGAAGGAAATAAGTCAAGCAGAGAGAGTCAATTATCATATGGTGTCACTTACTTGTGGAGCATAAGGAATAACACGGAGGACATTAGAAGAAGGAAAGGAAAAATGAAGGGGGGAATCACTGGGTGTTATATGCAAACAATGAATCATGCAACATTACATCAAAAACTAATGACATACAACTGTATGATGGCTAACATAATAAAAAATAATAAATAATAAAAATTTTTTAAAGTATTTGCAGTAAAACTATTACTTCTTTTAAATTTTAATTTTTTTAAATTTCTTTTCAGTGTTCCAGAATTCAACGTTTATGCACCACACCCAGTGCTCCATGCAATGCGTGCCCTCCATAATACCCACCACCAGGCTCACCCAACTTCCCACCCTCCACCCCTCCAAAACCGTCAGGTTGTTTCTCGGAGTCCACAGTCTCTCATGGTTCATCTCCCCCTCCAATTTCCTTCCACTCCCTTCTCCTCTCCATCTCCCCATGTCCTCCATGTTATTTGTTATGCTCCGCAAATAAGTGAAACCATATGATAATTGACTCTCTCTGCTTGACTTATTTCACTCAGCATAATCTCTTCCAGTCCCATCCATGTTGATACAAAAGTTGGGTATTCTTTTTTTAAAATGGAAAACAAGAATGATTCATATAACAAAACCTACACAGTAGTGTTTTACCAAGTCTAAGGGAGCAGCTTCTACAAACATGGTTGACCAGGTCTGAGCTGGTCCATCAGGCCAGTACATCCACTGTAAGTCGGTCTCATTTCACCCACCTTGTTTAGGGAGATGGACCAGCAAGGAAAAAAGAAAAACATACACAACAGAGTTTTTTGGGGCATGTTAGAAAGAGAAAAAAAAAATGTCTTAAGGATAAACCAAAATAGAGCCCAGAAAATGAGTATGACGCATTTGGTGGGGTAGGGGGGTGCAGGGTGCAAGGCTTGGAGGTTTCATGGAAAAGGCATCTTTGGGAAAAAAGATCCATAATAAAACTGGGAAAGACAGAAGAGAGGAAGAGCCCAAAAAGAGACAGAATCACCTAGTGACCAAGAAAATATGGCAGCTGCAAAGGCTGGGAAGCCTCTGGCCATTTTGAGCAGTTGAGTAAAACTATATGAAGTTCTTCCTGGGATCACTCCTAATGCCCTGTGGGGACTCCACAGTACCTTCAGGATAAAGTTCATAGTTTTAAAAACATTGATTTATTCTTGAGAGAGAGAAAGAATGGGGGGGGGTAGGGAAAGAGGGAGAGAATCTCAAGCAGACTCCCCACCAACATGGGGCTCAATCTCACAACCCACAAGACCATGACATGAGCCAAAATCACTAGTTGGATGCTCAACTGATTGAGGCATCAAAGTTCACACTTCTCAATGTGCCCACTGCCCCACATGCCTTTCACAGCTGGCTGCCCAATGTTCAGTATATGCTCTAGGCTTCTCCAAATTATTCCCGTTCCCCCAAATCCCCCATGCTGTTCAGTACGCTGTGGTTATGGGCATTCTGGTACCACTGCTGACAAGTTTTGGTTTCCACACTTTGATAGGCCAGCTCTGCCTTGTGCATTTAAAGCACGGTTGTAGCATTGCACTCTTGGTGGTGGTATAATTAGGTTGTTTTTTAGCATGTTTTTTTCTGCCACTCACCCCAGAGGCTGAGCATCCCAAGGGGAGAACTCTTCTCATGGTCATCAATGAATGAAAAGGAAGAAGATGTAGAGAAGAATGCCCCAGACCATTAGGAAAATGGCAGAGTGCCCAATGGGAAAAAGGGTAACTCATGAGAAAAAGAAACAAAAAACTAGCAGAGATTATAGAGTGAAGCCCCTTCCTAGTGTCAGAAGCAGAACAAATGCTTCTCTTCCCCTTATGTTTTTCTGTCCTCTTATTATCCCACATCTATCTGGTCCAAAGTGCCTGTATCATTATACTTAGGATGATGGAAATTTTGGTGGCTAATAGGGATACGAAATTTGGTGACAAATGGGACTTTGCAAAAACGTATACCTACCCGGTTTGTCAGAGACATTTTCACAAGGTGACGTTTGGAAGACTTTGAGGGGCTTTTGATTTTTTTTCTTTTAATATATATCTCTCAACTGGAAAGTAATTATTATTGTGTATTTTACTTGGATTAGTTCATGCCTTCTCCTTGGAAAGCAGCCTTAGTTCAGGAGAGAGCCAGCAAACTGAGGATGTAGCTCAGAGGAGAGAAACAGAGTCCAATTTCCTTGGTCAAGGCTCTAGTCTTCAATGGGAAAGTTGTCTTCTGTGTGCTTTGGTTTGGTTTAGGAGAAACAGAGGTCGCCGTTGGGCACATGGGAGGAGCAAGGACCATATATTGGGCTGGGTTACCTCCTACAGTGCAGCATCTGTAACCCAACAGTTCAGAATGTTGAGGAATCAAAAAACATAAAGGAATATTTGGCACATTTCCCATGAAATTCTCCTACGTAGACTTCAATTTATGGATCATGAGGGCTTAGGGAATCCATAAATTAAGGGATGATCCAACAAGACGATGGGATATTCTGGGAGAACCTCAGAGAACACATGGATTTTCGTCTATTAAGAAAACACTGTGGTGCAAAAACTGAATTCTGTTATGCTGAAAAGAAATTAAATAAATAAATAAATAAAAAGACAAAAAAAAAAAGAAAAGAAAACACTGCACAACATAGCTGAATTAAAAGTAGTAAGTTATTTTTCAGGTGTTTATTACAAACGGCATCTTGATTGTTTAAGATATCAATTCATAGGGAATGGAGGGGAGTTTTATATTTGTTCCCAGTCCTAAACATTCTCCCAAATGAGGTTTGATGCAGACCCAAAACCCAACAGATGTTTAGGACTTTTTAGAGGTCTGTAGATAAAGAAAGGCAGGCGGGGGTGGGGGGGCGGGGGGAGACAGGGAAGGTCTCCTAGTTATTACTGTTGATAAATTATTTTTACCCAAAAAGTCCATGACATAATTCATTGTGCTTTCAAGAGTTTCATTTTACTGACAAGTAGATTCAGGTTTAAAAAAAAATCAATTCTGAATTTAACTAAATTCACTCTGAATTCACATTCCATGATGTACACAAGACTTCACTGGCATTCATGAAAAATAAAAGTATTTTAGAACACATTAAAAACTGGGTATTGAAAATGAAAAGAAAGTTGAGGGTTGCTCAGTGGTCTCAAAGTATTTCATTTCATCAAATCTTTAATACTCGTAAGCTCTCTGATTCTCTCATCCCACAAGGCTGCTCATTTTGCTGGTTCTGGGCTCCACTATTAATCAGTTCTGGCACTCAGCATGTGTGCTTAGGGAAATAATTTCCCTATTTCTATTTTCTCCTAATGCAGTAGAAGAAGTGTTTCAATTTCTAAAGTTATTTGGAATGATTTCCAGTGAAGTGGATTTTGTGGATGTATGGAAAATAGCATGAACATATTTGCCAGGGCAAAATCACTCTAAATAAACACTCCCATTTTTTCCTATTGTTTACAATTCTCAAAACCATTTCACATATATTATCTCATTATGAGATTCATTCAATTCACTGAGAAAATTAACTAGAAATACAGTTATTTCTGTGATTTGAACAACTCTTATTTCTGTTCATTCCTCTGAACCAGTAAACAAAGAGGGTAGGAATAGAACCATCTATGAGTATTTTTCAATGCCTACGAGTCACCAAAAACAAAAAAAAAAAGAAAGAAAGAAAGAATAGAAAGAAGACTGATTCTCCATAACCCTATCTTTCAAAGCAAGACTTTCATATTATATTTTTGGCTTTCAAGACATACATAAACTGTCTCTCTACATATGTATCATACCATAGATACAGAAACATATGTAGGGACACAGATACATATAAAAAGATATGTAATTATTACATGTAATTGTATATGAGTACTATATATTATATCTTATATATAATGTATGCTATATATAGAATGTGATATATTCTATATTCTCTATATAACATATTTTCTATACGTAAGATGTTATCATATATAATACATACAATATAATTCTATATATAACATACAATATAAAGATATATATTAGCATAATATATGTTCTGTACATGACATACATTATATACAGAATTATGTTATGTATATTTTATATATACACAAAATTATATATATGTATATGTATACACACACACATATATACAAAATTATGTCCCAACATGGGATTTGAACTCAAAACCCTGAGAACAAGGGTCACACACTCCACTGACTGAGCCAGCCAGGTGCCCCTCCTGACTTCTATATTTAGAGTTAAGCTTACAAAGTCTTTCTACAACCCAAAGTTCTACCATTATTTGTCTATATTTTACATGACATTTTTCCTTTTAAGTTATGTATTTCATCAGTCCAAAATTTATTTGGTGGTGTCTTTATCTGGTGTGAGGTAGGGATGGGGTATGTGTTTATCTGGTGTGAGGTAGGGATGGGGTGTGTGTTTATTTGGTGTGAGGTAGGGATGGGGTATCTTTATTTGGTGTGAGGTAGGGATGTAATTGTCTAGTGGCCGTCTGTGCTAATGTTGATACTTCCCCACCAAATGTTTAACTTGCCTGTTGATATTAAAAGACAGAATGATCATAGCTTCTGATAACCATTTTGGTCTCAACTGCACTTGAGTAATTTCAAGGAAACTAGAATTGACTTATAAGCAAATGTCTATAATTTTCATGGTAACAATGCAGGGGTGTAGGATACCTGGCTGGCTCAGTTGGAGGACCATGTGAGTCTTGATCTTGGTGTTAGGAGTTCGAGCCCCACATTGGGTGTAGAGATTAAATAAATAAGTAAATTAACTTAAAAAATACAAAGAAATAGCATAGAATGACACATCAACAG
Source organism: Mellivora capensis (assembly GCA_004024625.1). Classification (NCBI taxonomy): domain Eukaryota; kingdom Metazoa; phylum Chordata; class Mammalia; order Carnivora; family Mustelidae; genus Mellivora; species Mellivora capensis. Next base: position 40,015 of record PISX010002774.1, on the reverse strand, counting down.
ATGCCATGGGTATTCATGTTAAACATATGATTAGAATGGAAGTAAAATATGTGTATGATTATACTCTTCCTAGAATGTTATGGAAGGATTCAGTGTCTACTAAAATGACCTGTGATCTGACATTCTTTTGGCACAGCTGCACCTTTCTCTACCTTCCTTATTTTCACGGAATAGCTAATAGCATTGCTTTTTGAACAGTACCCAGTAACGTATCCATCTCAAGAAACAAACACCTTAGTTTTATAAACAGTGCACGAGAAGCATGAACCTGAGAGATGATAAAATTTGCTATCTTAAAACAAACCACCTCCATTCGACAACGGTCACTGTTAAGTGAGTGAAAGGAAAGGCCATGTGTGGGAGCAGATATTTGCAACATGCACACAAAAGCTTGTTAGAGCACAAAATGTAACGGGCTGTTTCAAATCCATCAGAAAAAATATATAGACAGACACAGACAACCATCTCAAAACACAAGCAAGGGACATTAATAGGCACTTTGGAAAAGAATTTCTAAATGGTTCAGGAAACATGGCAAGTTATCCAAAGATATCAGCAACCAAGTGAAGGCAGGTTAAAAACCACAGTGATATCAATCACACTCACCTGGATTCCTAAATTCAGAGAGAGACTCACGATACAGAGTTATAAGGGTATGGAATGGTGCTAGCCAATGGAACTTGTCATGCTCGTGAAAAGGCTCTACTCTGTGACATCTAATATGGTAGCCACTGGCTGCAATGAGGCCACTGAAATTCAGCAGTAGAATGGAGAAACTAAATGTTTGTCTTTATTTCATGGTCATTAAATGTAAGTGACCACAGGTGACTAGTGGCTACCATATTCAACTAATACCAGCTCTTTGGGAAGTGTATGGTACCGTGCACTACAGTTTAACATACATATACCCAAAGATCCAACCATTTCACTTTTAGGTATCTGCCCAAAATTGTACTCACTGGCATTATGTAAAATAGCGAAGAATAGGAAACACATCAAAGGTCCCACAATGTTAGAATCCATCAATAAATGATAGTATTCTCACACAATGGAACACCCCATAGTCATGAACATGAACTGACCTCTTACTCGTGACAGCACTGTTGAAGCTCATGAAGGTGCCGGACAGGAAGCAGAAGATGCCAGATGCGAAAAATGGTTTTAGGATTCTACTTTTATAAATATCCCAAGGAACCTCAAGTCATCCATGGGGTGGAAAGTCATGGTGGGGAAAACCTACTTGCAATGGTTAACATTTTGCTCAAGGCGATGCATTGGCAAGTAGCCCCATTTGTGATTATTCAAGCTGCATATTCAGGACCTAGGCACACTTGAAGAGGTAGATTTCCATATAAATAGTGAGCACAAAGCAAAAGGAGGGGACATGACCTGGAAGATCCTATCAGTGTCAGAAGCCTGGAAAGCCACTGTGGAAAAGCTGAAAATTTTAGGGACCCCTTACTTCCTTTGTTTTGTGTCTATTTTCTGTTTTACATGTACATAAGGGTGGGAGAGTTTTTAAGAAACTGTTTTTAAGAAACTGTTTGAAGGAGTATGAAACTTGTAAATGGCAAGGAAACATGAGAGTGGTTTAATTGGCAAGATTTTCTTTGAGAGCCAAGGGATCATGCTGGTTCACACCATCAAAGTGTTCTCAGATTCAAGGAAATGTTATATGGACTTCATGATCGAGGCTTCCGAAAGCAGTACAAGACATCTCCATGGAGAGGGCACCGTAATTACAGGACAAGTCAGAAATCCATTGTCAATCAAGTGCTGGGTCTCCGGAGGGCAGATGGGAATTGAAGACATTGGAAGGAGAAGAATGGACTGAGGAGGTATTGTGCAGTCCGTATAGGGAATTTGACATGTACATAATATAGGAATAAGAATAACACTCTTGCTCATTCTGTCAAAACTTTCAGAGAAGATGGTCTTCCAAGTTCGGTTCCTTCTAATGAATCACAGGAACTTAACTCACTCCTTTGCCAAAAGGAGGGTCTTTGTCTGTGGGTGGGCAAAGCCAAAGGTATTTATTGGGGGGAAAAAAGGTTCTTAAAACCCAGATTTACATGGGCCTTGGTGATTCGTTCAGAATCGCCCTGTACGGTGCGAGAGATAGAAAATTATCCCCGAGATCTACGGGGAGAGCTCAACCCTGTGTCATAAGGTAAGGTGTTTCGTTTGGGTGATGGGTAAGGCAAGTGTGGGGTCCTTCCTAGACCTGCATGGCAAAGGGAAGCCAAGCTCTCAAGCTTACATTCCCAACGCTAGTAGGTTTGGGTGGGGGAAACCAGGAATGCCCTGAGACGCTTTTGCTTGAGTTCCTAACGCTTTCTTTTACCGCTCCTCAAGTCCAATGGGCTGGCTTTCACAAGTTCTGCACCACCGAGGATCCTGCGAGATGACCTTCTCCAATCTGGAGTCTGTGTCTCTTAGGAGATAGTGACAACGTCCCGTGCATTTTCAGGATGGGAAGTCATCATGTGTTCGTTCCACTTCCTTATTTCCATTCTTCCTCCGAGGAGGACTTTGCCGAATGAAAAGCACCTTTGTTTGTCAATTCCTCGTGGTTCGGCAGTGAAAATAAAATTCAAAGAATGCATAGGCTTGATCATGCTTTTTTTTTCTTCTTCCTGACCGTTTCTGACTTCTGTTCAGTGTGATGTAAACAAAGGCGGGCATTCACCGTCTTTTACCATCAGAAATTTTATTCTATCAACAGCAAGAGCAAAAGCAAACAAAGCCTTGCAGACATCTGCCTTGGGACACCGGCAGCTAGTCACCCCTCTGGACGCACTTCCCTGTTTATATTTCCAATTAAGAGTGTGGTTTTGACTGTGTTTAACACCTGCTGCCAACACCCCCTCCCGCCACCGCACCGCCATGCAGCCATGCAGCCCGGTGGTCCTGGAGAAGCTAACACCAGCCTCAGCTCCTTGGAGAATCGGATTGAACTAGAGGCAATGCCTGCCATCTCCCTCGTGTCCCACTTAGGAATTAGGCAGGTAATGCCCTCCCCACTAATGGAATGTTTTCCTCAGGGTTCTTGGGAGAAGAGTCCTCCTAATAGCGACCCACAAGAAGAAATAGGCTCTTGGCCCCCACGTTCCATCCGGATTGTCACACGTGGGGCTGCACAGAAATCTTGCTACCCAGCCCAACACTACTATTGGCAGAGACTGAATCATCATCAGAAGGAGAACACTTGGGTTCTCAGCGGCCTCACAGAGTCACCGATTCTCTCACTTGAAGAACGCCGTAAGCCGGGGCTTCTCGTGATTGAAAACCGGACCGAATTGGTAAGCTCGTCCGCGCTAGGCATTGGCAGGCTAACGGAAAGAAAGTAAAGGAGGACATTGTGTCCTAGCCGACTAGAGACAGTGACTATCTGTCATGGTGCTGAAATTGTGGTCTGTACAAAATTTAAATAACTACAGACAAAATACTGTAAGCCACATGCACAGAGACCCAACAACCCACTCGTGCTCTTTCATTCGAGCTCTGGCTTTTCGGAGATGCTAAGAGACCTCCCAGCATCACAAGAAGAAGTGACCCCGACCGGTCCAAACAGAAGATCTGGGCACTTGGCAAACAATGCAGACCAGTATTTCTCTAAGATGTACCCATGGGTATTCAACAGAATATCTAGATCTTGGTCAAACCCTTAAAACCAAGGTGTTTGTTCCGATAAGGACCTTTTGTTTTGTTCTTTTTTCCTACATGGAAATTGTGTCCCTGAAGATGAACAAAACAGAAATGAGTATTTTGAATAGCTTTTTTGTTTTTGTAAGATTTTGTCAGACATAGAAAGAGAGCACAAGTATGGGGAGTGGTGGATGGAGAGGGAAGCAGAGTCCCCTCTGAGCAGGGAGCCTGATGCGGGACTCACTCCCAGGACCCTGGGATCATGACCTGAGCCTAAGGCAGACGCTTAACCGACTGAGCCACCCAGGAGTCCCGTTTGAATAGTTTCTAAAGGAGAACTCATTCAATTCATTTCTCATAATGTGGGGGTAGCCATCATCCTCCTGGTACTGTAGGAGATCATAGGGAATCACACAAGACTTGGGTCCCAGGTTCAGCCATCCCTGAGAACAGCTAGGGTTGCTGCCCAGATAAAAGAGCTCGTGCAAATGTCCCAAGCTCTCTGGGCACACGGGGGTTGAGCAAAGGAGATGAGCAAATTATTCATGGCTCAAGCCAGATGCAAGTCAGTAGTTTCCTAAGTGCAGATCTACCTGGTTTGACTTCCTAAGCGAAGGCCTGTATTCATAATCCTATGTGTGGGGTATGGACTGGGGTCAGGGCCTCCTGGCTTGCCCCATGTTGATGCACTTACCCCCACTGTTCAGGTGGTTCAAATTAAGGACCATTAATAGGGATAAAACCACAGCAGAGGGTCTGGAGTCCGAGGTATTACAATAGCATTACACGGGGATGGACGGGAGCTGCGTTGGTGGGGAGCCTAGCACAATGTATAGACTTGTTGAATCACTACTTGTACACCTGACACTAACGGGATACTTTGTTACCTGCACAATTTAAAAGAAAAATCATGGACAACCACCAAATAACCAAATGGGCAAAAATCCTGTTCAAGGCTTTCAGAAGAAGGAGACATTGCTCACAGCTGGGGAGGTTGGGGCGGGTAATAGGACACAAATGTGAGCGAGGAGTGTTACCAACAGGGAGAACGTAAAGCACAGGGAGCTGGAGAACCTGGACCTTTTGCAGCAGGCTAGGCTCTTCCAGAAGTGGTTTGGCTTCAGATAGAACTTAGAGTCCTTCCACGTTCAAAGAATCTGGCGTTGAGCTCAATACGATATACCAGTCTTTCAATCATCCAATGAACACCTGTTTATTCAAGGTTCTGAGAAGGCCTGCAGAAAGGATCCATATTTTCCCCAAATGCGTAACAAGTCACAAACAAGTCTTGCAAACGATCTTGTAATTATGGTGAATGTCTGGGGGCAGGAATGGGGTACTCTGGGAGTAGCAGACGTTGTGAGAACCCATGATCAGCAAATGAGGACACAGAAGATGGAAGACAGGCCAAAAAAAAAAAAAAAAAAAAAAGTTCTCCGACAGTTTGATGTTGGTTTTCTTATTATAACTTGGTTAGTAACAACCCAGAAGCTCAGGTAGACTTTGCATAGGTAAGCTTGTCCAAAGTAGAAACGATGTTAAATACCAAAATTAAAATAATTCCTATTGTACTTAGAGGTAGCTGGTCTAAGATTACTGCTCATTCACCCCTATTTTAGTAATTTGTTCAGCAGAATTTGAATGAGCAATACCAGATTTTCCAGCTGCCTGCAAGCCTAACCCCCAAAGCACGACCACATGCCCAGCTGGTACACTTCACCAAGAGGGTGTTCTTTGTTGACTTGGAGCTCTGTTTGGTCTTGCACAGATCTCTGATATGGTGAGGATTATTGATCTCTCCCTCCAGGCCAATCAAGGCTGAGCAAACGTGAAGCAGGCTTCTTAAACCAAGAACAAAACAAGGACCCCTAAAATAGATAGGATTATTGGAAATTCTGCAGGAGAACTGAAAAACCTAGAGTAGACGTAAAAGGTACAACTCTTGGAAATAGGAGACGGCAAAACCGAATTTATTTCAGGAGACGATGACGGCCTTACTTGCAAGAACCAAAGGATCTAGTCTTCTGTGTTGAGTGCTTCGACTAGTTATAAATTAACGTTCTTTCTTAAATGTCCGATAGAAGTCACCAGAAATTATTTTCAAAGGTATTGAACGCAGAGCATAAAGTGCATCGAGATGTGCTTTGTGGATAAGTATCTTCGTCCCCCCAAAATTCTATCATGACCCCCGGTCATGCCAGCGGCCCCTCCTCCGTCCGCAGCACAGGTGAAGACATATGTCCTTTTTCTAACTGCCCGCAGAAAACCACAGAGGGTTTTAAGTAAGACATGGACATGATCCATTCTGTGTTTCAGAGAATTCTGAAAAGAGGAGAATGGCTTACAGGGGAAAAGGGCAGGAGACAGAGAGCTCAGCCTCAAGGAGGTGTTTGCTTTAAAGGAGAAAAAAAAAAGTTTTGATGGTTGGAGGGAAAAGTGTTTCTCTGCTCAATACTTTGGACACAAACTGTGTGTTTTTGCATGTCAAGCAATCCCGCAGTTCCCTGCAGACACCAGGGGGGTCCTGTCGCATTTATTCTGATCCTGGCCCTCCCGGGGGTCACAGCTAACCCCACAGGGTAAGGACTGCATCCCACAAGGCTCCTCCCAGTGCAGACCCCAGTCACAAGTAGTGGGTCCCCAGGGTGCCCGCGGTCTGTGGGGCTTGGCTAGACACTGGGGTTCCCACAACCGACCCTTCAGTGTCGATGATTCACCACGACGACTCGGGAAACTCACGAGCCCGCTGCACTTACCAGCGTCTGCAAGATCAGGAAACACAGAGCTGAAAGCCAGAGGAAGGGGTAATGCGAGCTGAACTGCCGTCCCAGAGGGTCCCGGGCACAGGGGCGAGCGTCTCTCCCTGGGGAGTTTGGGGTGACCCACCCTCCAGGGATGTGGATGCCTTCAGCAACCTGGAGACCCTCCCCACTTCTTCATTTAGGGCTTTTTAGGGAGGTTTGGTTAGACAGGAGGGACGCAATCCTTGGGCAGTGCTGATTGACTCAATTTCCTCTCCTGGCAGGGATGGAGTAGGGTCCCAGGCCCAACCCGCTGATCATGTGGCTGGTTTCCCTGGCAACCAGCTCCCCTCCCAACCCCTCCATCCGTGCCCCCAGGATGACCTCATTAGCATGAACTCAGGTGTGCCTCCCTAGGGGGCTTTTATGAATAACAAAAGACGTTCTTTGGCTCTGTCCTAGCCAAAAATTCAAAAGGTTTCAGGAACTTGGTGCCAGGAATCTGGGAGATGACCATGGAATCGGAGGGACCCCACATCCAATTAGTGTCCTCGTAAAATAAAGAAGAAGAGAAACCCAGACACAGAGGGGAAGCCACGTGAACACAGAGGCAGAGACGGGAGGGAAAGGGCCACAGGCCAAGGGACGCCTCCAGGAATGAACTAGAAGCTGAAAGACACAGGGGAGGGGATCTGAGATCCAGGAGGGGCAGGCCACGGTGGGGGGCAGGAGAGGGGAGGGGAGAGGGGTCCAGATCTCAGACTTCTGGTCTCCACAACTGAGAGAGAATACAATGTTGTAAGCCCCCTGGTTCGCAGCAGCTCTGGGCAATAAACACCGTCCTATAACATATTTAATGTCTTTTCCCTGAACATCTCACCGGTTTCAGGGGTCCTTAGCTTGTGACTTTTCGTTCCAATTATTTAGTGAAGGATGGAAATTGAGACCCCACCCACCACGCACATGGGGGAGATTGTGTTTGGAAGTGGGCGCCCTCCTCCCACACACCTGAAGCTTCACCACTGCGGACAGGTGAGCCCTCTTGCCTGACCCTGTAGTTAATAAGCACAGATCAAAGGTGAGCTACAGGGACGGGTTAGCTGATGAGAGCCTTCTGAGAGGGACTAAACCTCACAGGTGCATCTCGTAGATACGACCGGCTCATTTTCAAACAAGGTAAGAGGGATTTTAAAATTAATTTTAATAAAGGGAGAAATAAACTGGAAGGTTAAATTCCAAGAATAAGTAACGGGTGCGATGGGAACACGGGGAACAATGCCTACGTTGATTTTATTGTTTCCTTAACTCTACAGTGATCAGAGCCAGAGTTCAAATATCGTTACCTGCCGAGATGTGGATAATTAAGCGGCGGAATTTTCATAAAACAGGAGAACGTCGGAATGGAATGAATCAGGATGGATCTGGAGCCCAAAGTATACAATTATTCGATTTGTAATTTCGGTTTGTAGTTATTGGGCTAAAATGTGAGAAATATGTTGGGGAAGGAAAGTTCTCACTCAGTGGGTTGCCAGGAGCCAGCAGAGTCAGCCCCACCTGGGAATTTGTTAGAAATGCAGATGGAAAAAAAAAAAAAAAAGAAAGAAATGCAGATGGGGGCCTACCCCAGGTCTGCAGCATCAGGGAATTTGGAGTACATGTTTATCAAGCTCTCCTAGGGACACCCATGCCCAGCTCTGCTAGGGGATGCTGCAAGGACTGTGCGAGGGGGTGCTAAAAAGAAAACAGGTCCTCTTCTCTGCAAGGAATTTTACAGAAAATGTGGGCATCGTCTAAAAAGAACCCAATCTGCTTCTTCAAAGAATCAAACAGGTAACCTTTACACAGTGTATGAGAAAGACTGGAGATTTGGAAATCTGCATTTTCTTAGGAGACGCGCAGAGGAAGCCTTGACTTGAAAACAGGGGAGGCTCGCGGTGCAAGTGGGCAGTGGGTGCGTTTAATTTGGCCTCTAGCTGGTAGGGCAAGGCGAAGGCGGCTGCATGAAAGTCTCGTTGATGGCCGCTCAGTGGAGAATGTGGAAGCAAGGTGACAGATTTCCCCAGCCCGAAGGAACCAGGAGCAGTCAGGTCCCTGACGGACTGCTCATGCCCGGCTTTCCAAGAGGAGTCATCACTGTTCCCAGACTTGACACCACATGGCTTCCAAAGGTCCATCCTGAGAGCCACAGAGCCTGGCCTGAATATCCAGACGACCGAAGGGATAGGAACTTCCAGAGAATCCCTGAGAAGTTCCTTGGGTGTTCTTTCTTGATGTATGGCAAAGAGTGATGTCAGTAGGCTCCATGTCCCCATACGCAATCTTCTTACATTTCAGAAATGCTTGGCAGACCCAGCCCTGTGCCTTCCACACAGCCCGTCGGCTTTACTGCCGAGGGCAGGCATAGCTGCCGTCAAAAGCAGACATGCGAAATTAAATTCTCTCTTTGATAACGACAGGTGGCCATCGGTGAATGAAATCTGTTTTCTTGGCTGGTTGTGCCAAAAAGGCTGCACGTTTGCTCATGTGGAAATCGGAGAGAGTATTTGCACGGGCGTGCGGAGGGAGTGCTTTGAAAACGGGATGATCGTAGAGCAGCAGGCAAATGGAAGTTAGATGTACTTTTCAGAGCATAAGAGGGAATTAGAGAGGTCCCTGAGACTGTCAGGGCAATTTCAGGTAATTGGAACTCAGAAGTGAATTCTTTTCTTTGCCTTTATTATGGCGTAACACAAAATGAGGGGAACCTTGGAAAGTTTGAATACTGACATTTAGTTTGAGAAAATAATGAAATTATATTTTTCAGCAATCTCTAAATAACATATAAATGTACCCGTCTCTCTCTCTCACACACACACATATACACACAGAGGACAGTGAGGTATTTATAATGTAATACATGTGATTTTGACCATTCTTGACATTCTGCTTCTGGAAAAGGATGTAAACTGGAAATAAATTACATTTATGCCTCTATATACACTTTTCAATGATGCAATCAAAAGGAGAATATTTCCAGTGAGACCAAGTGAAGTAAAGCTCTGTAATGTGAGAGGTGGACAAGCATTTTAAAATGTATGTTAAAACAATAAAATGACACACAATTGTTAAAACACAATAAAAATGAGCATAGGTTCTATGCCAGAGTGACTGCATCCCTCACCCAGGGATGACTCACCCAGGTGACTTACCCAGGTGACTTCTAGGCAAAGGGAAAGAAGACATGTTGCCGAGAGAGAAGAATGCACATACACAGTCAAGCAGTCCCTAAAAGGGGTCTTTCAGGGTAAGGAGCTCTAACAGGGTCTACAGCAAAGGTGCGGAGAGGGGTTATTGGTCTGTGGAGTATCCCCGGGGTGATTAGACCTGCCCTTCGGTCAGAAGGAGCTCATACAGTTTTGGTCCATCATATGTCCATGGATGGGGGAACAGCAGAGAGCACACAATGGGATCTCAGACCTTCTCCATACGTTAGCTGTGGCATGCTCTAGCTGTAGCTCTGTCTACCTCTTGAATTCGGTACGTGTCTTATAAGCAAGAAGAAAATGTGTTATCTGCTCCTGGAGTTCGGTGACTGCAGTACGTGTGATTTGTGAAAATCCCACGGCAAACATCATCCGCAACAATAAAACACAGAAAGCTTTTCCTGTAAGATCCAGTATAAGGCAAGGGTTAGTTTCCAGTCACGTCTACTCCACATCATACTGGAAGTCCCAGTCAGAAGAATTATAGACAGGAAAGAAAGAAAAGGCAGTGGGGTCCCTGGCTGGCTCAGTGGGTTAAGCATCTGCCTTCCGCTCAGGTCATGGTCCCAGAGTCCTGGGATCAAGTCCTGCCCCAGACTCTCTGCTCAGTAGGACTCTGTTTCTCCCTCTCCTTCTTCCTCTCCCTCTCTCTCAAATAAACAAAATCTTTTTAAAAAGATAAATTTAAGAAACAAAAAGCGTCCAAATTGGAAAGGAAGAAGTAAAATCATCTCTTTGTAGGTGACATGATCATATAAGTACAAAAGCCTAAAGATTCAACAACAACAACAAAAAAGCTTAGAACTGATGAACCCAGTGAGGTTACAGAATTGCCCAATCCATACACAAAATCCCCTGACATTTCTACGTACAAGTAATAAACTCTCCAGAAAGGAAATTAAGGAGACCGTCTCATGACAAAAAGCAACAAAAACACTAAAATACTTAAGAATAAATTAACCAAAGAAGTGAAAGTCTGTACACTGGAAATTATAAAATATTGATGAAGGAAATTAAAGATGACAGATAACTGGAAAGATATTCATGTTCACAGACTGGAAGAATTAATATGGTTACAATGCATACAATCCATAGTGATCTACAGATTGCAAATTCCAATGGCATTCTTTACAGAAATAGGAAAAAACCAATCCTAAAATTCATATGGAACCACAAAGACCCTAAGGGACCAAAGCAATCTTTCTCCAGACAGAGCGGAAGGGGAGGACAAGCCCCCGCCCTGCCTCCCTTCTGATACACTCTGTAAACTGGTCTGACTTACCTTCTTACAAGCCTGCCCCTTCCTGAAATATGCTTTGTTATCCAATGGCCTGAAATTGTCCTTTGGAAGCCAGGACTTTAAACCAGATGTATCCAAGCGAAGGTAATGCACAAAAGCAACCTATCCATCACCAATAAATCATCACCAATGATTTCCCTAAAGAAAACTAAATCGAACACTCCACTGAAAATAAAATTGTTTCTAATCCAAGAATAAAAGTAATTGCTCATAGGAGTATTGAATTATAACAAATTTTGGCTTCCAAGGAGACTGATGGCTCACAGATAGAAATATTTCAAATGCTTAGGTTCCCCCCACCCCGATGTTTTCAAATGAATTGAACTGAATATTTTGTAGAGTTTCAGTAAAACATCCTCACGAGTCTGTCATTTCTTCAGATAAATTGGCAACATTTAATGAGGTTGGCATATAAACCTCCATTAATTCAAAACACGCTCAGTGAGTCGAAGGGACAGTAACATTTTGGCACAAATTTTTCTAATCCCATAAATGGGAAATAATTGGGATTTGGGAATTTTGTTAGGCAGATTTACATTAATGCCCTGTCGTTTTAAAAAATATTTTATTTATTTATTTGTCAGAGAGAGAGCACAAGCAGGGGGAGCAGCAGAAAGAGCAGGCAGAGGGAGAAGTAGGCTCCCCGCTGAGCTGGATCCCAGGACCCTGGGTTGATAATCTGAGCTGAAGGTAGACGCTTAACCAACTGAGCCAGCCAGGTGTCCCATTAATCCTCCTTTTTATATTAAAGATACATGTCAGGGCACCTGGGTAGCTCAGTCCGTTAAGCGTCTGCCTTCGATTCAGGTCATAATACCAGTGTCCCGGGACCAAGCCCTAAGTGGGGCTCCCTTCTCAACGGGGAGAGTGCTTTGCCCTCACCCTCTGCCCCTCCCCTCCACTCATGCTCTCCCCCTCTTTCTCCGTCTCCCAAATGAATATTTTTTAGAATAATAAAAATTAACAATAAAAACACGCCAATTAATTGGAGTGGGATGATTACTCCTGTGTCATGAGTGGATATTTCAATTTCATGGTTCCCTCAGGAGTACAGCCTGACTTGTAATCAATAAGAAATACTTCTTGATATTTATAGGACATTTATTTATACTCAATATTTTTCAAAAGGATAAAAATACATGTTGAATCAGAACATTGTGTTTATCTTAAGGGAATTTATATACTACCATTTTGGTTTCAATTATTTTAGTTTCAGGGGTGTGAGTGTGTGTGTACTTGAGCACTTTTGAAGGCTTCGTTAAGTAGAAGGTAAGCAAAGAACATAGTGTAGAAGCATAAATCAAATGGCCACCAAAGAAGAAATCATACATTCCCAAGTCTCCACACCATGTCCATGATTGTCTATGTAATATGCACATATATGATATCATATACTTCTCCACATATTATATATGTATGATGCCAGATGCCTGTATATACCTCTCTCTATAGATAGATAGATAGATAGATAGATAGATACACCTGTATTTTATTCTGTTTCTCTATAGAACCCAGATTAATACAATGATCCTTGCTTTTTACCCCTGAAATAATTTGAAACGTTTAAGTATAGTCAGGTAGTCTCTTAGTAGAGATGGAGAGAAAACGCTAGCATTTCTTCCCCTTTTCCTGGTGCTGGCTCACGACTCGCGACGCCCTCACCTAAGCAGCTAGGAAAGTAGTGAACCATCAAGCCCCAGGTCTCGAGTGGCAGGCATGTGTGCTCATTTCTGAGAAAAATATTTTGTCATTATCTGCTAGTGACACCTTCAATTCAAGTGAGAAGAAATTTGGTTGGAGATACTTTTGGAACTGGATGCTTTAATGTTTCCACAATAAATGCTGGTTTTCTTCTTCTTAATGGTCCCCTTCAGATACTCTTAAGGAACAAAAAAAGATTAAAAGATGATCCTATTAGGTAGTCTGGTGATTCTCAACCTTAAGGTAAGTTTGTCCATCCAGGGGACACTTGGCCAGGTTTGCAGACATTTTTGATGGTCACAATACAGGGATGGTGTTACTCCTGGCCCCTGGTGGGTGGAGACCAGAGATGCTGCTTGGGATCCCACAATGCACAGTTCAGCCCCCACCACCAAGAGGGATTCAACCTCAGTATCGAGGTTGAGACACTCTGTGGGACCCCCGTCTCCATCATATTGACGTCTTCCTCCTTCTTTCTTCCGTCTTCCTCCTGGTGAAGGAAGCGTCACAGGAGACCTCACATAACCATGGACCAATATAACATAGTCCCTGGCCATAAATCTTATGTGAATTTGAGGTTCTCACAATTCCCAGAGTGTCTAAAGTATTTCTGTAGACACGATTTCCTGTTGGTTTTTGGTTGTTTTGTTTTAATGAACCTTTCAGAAGCCTCCATCATCTTCCAGGAGCTGAAGTCACAAGGGTAAGTAAGATGGTCACACGATGCTTGAAGCCTGGTAGAGGAAGTAAATGTAGCCACATGCACGACGCTGTTGTCTGATTGGATAACAGGTCGTCCCAGGATCTGGGAAGCCAGGGCGAGGAACCAACCTTCCTGGGGAAGGTCAGAGGACTTCAGAAAGTTGCTTCACTGGTTGTAGTTTTGACAGAGAGATGCATACCGGACTACTGATCCGAATAGGAGAAGAGAGGGTAGGAGGATAGCAGATGGAAACCCCATGGGTCAGGAAAGAGCCAGTGTCTTTGGAGACAAGAATAAAACAGCATGGCTGAAGTGAACTGGAGGTCATTCCCAGCAGGATGGGGAAACTAAACACAGGGTCTACTGTCATGGTTTTAAATATGATTGGCACTTTGGGAAATTCACACCAAGACTGAAGACGCCGCTTTCAAAAAGGGTGTCAGTGACAGAATGACAAGTGTCAAAGCAATCACGGCTTTTTGTCTCTTATTATTTTGCAATAATAGAGTTGGCTTCTCCGCATCTTTGCATACCTTGAAAATAGCTCGTTAATTCACATCTGATTGTCTTCATTTTTTTTTTAACTTCAAAAGAGTAAGATGCGAACAGTCTTCCGGCGGTGTCCCACAAGCACAGTGATGGTTTTCGGAAGCACATGTTGCCTTTTGGACATCCTGATGGTTTGGGGGCGGGAGTGCATGGTGGAGAGACATTTAACCAGGAAGCAGATGTCAGCACAGAGCAAAACGGGGAAATCAGTTGGCTCTCATGTGCATATTGAGGCTCTCCCCTGAGACTCCCAGCTCAGCTTTGTATATGGGTTAAAGATCGTTGGGTTCCCTGAGCCATGCTTGGCTCTTTTCTTGAGTTTCTTAAATTTTGCAGCCCCTCCATCCACGCTGCTCTGACCGAGAAGCCCTCCTTCCCCCGTTCCCGAGTTTTGCAATTGACACCACTCGCTCCATGCTACCCTGTGCTGCTACCAGAGTAGAGTCCCAAAAAACCATCTCTCGGTTACTCTGAGAAGTGCCTGCAGAATGAGTGGACGAGAAGGTAAGGCACCAAGCCAAGCAGAGAAAAAGAAAAACCTGAACTCCTGGCAGGCAGGGCATTCCTGCACAATCCGGTGCCTACAGCCCTGCTCCATGTGGTCACCACGCCCTCACCTGCTCGTGGCTCTGCGTCTCCACTAGCCGACCAGCTACTCTGCCCTCTCCTCAGGGCTTTGTCCACGTCTGTTCCCCCAGTCTCCAGGCCCAACCACACCTGGGGGAGCTGGCGGTCCATTGTCCATCCTCTAAAGGTAGGGAAATACGTGACCTGATTTAGGCTTGTGAAAAGTGACTTAAATCGAATGGAGCTGTCACATAGCCTAATCCAATGCTATCCTCACTGAACTGCATTCTCAGCCTCTCCATTTGTCATTTACTCAGCAGAACCGACAGATGTCACCGAACCCTCAGAACTAACAGGTACCATTGTTGTTGAAAGGTCACACACGTGTTTATTAAATTGATGTTCATGCCACTGAAATGCGGGGCAGTTTAATTCTTTAATTCTGCATTCACCAGTCCTGTTACGGAGCTACATGGATATCTGATGCTCTATTGTAAAGCTCTGTAAACCTTTCAGAGAAGAGACAGGAAGCAGATTCTTTCAAATGACTGGCTTGTAAAGGTGCGTGGAGTCGAGGCACCTGACTGACAACTTGGTGCTCCAGGAACTGTAGTAGTATTTTGTATTTCTCCAGTATCATTCTTCACAGAGCTCAGAGTAGTCCAAACTGGCCTTTTTAGGGCTTGGTAAATTCCTTCAAATGAGCACTAAATTTTATCCTTTCCTTAGATAATCATTATGACCAACAATGGGGTTTTAAAATGATGAAATATAAGTCGATTATATATTACATGCCAAAATATTCATGGTATAGGTTGGATATAGTTATATACAGATAGATATAGATAGATGGATAGATAGATAGATAGATAGATAGAATGAATGAATAGATGGATGGATGGATAGATGATAGATAGATGATAGATAGATAGACAACAGACATAGATGGACAGTAGGATAAATGGAGGGATGGATGGATGGATGGGTGGATGGGCGGATGACAGAGATGATAGATGATAGGATGGATGGATGAATAGACAGATAGATTGGATGGATGGATAGATGATAGATAGATAGATAGATAGATAGATAGATAGATAACAGACAAAGATGGACAGATGGATGGATGGATGGATGGATGGATGGATGGATGGAGATGATGATAGATAGATAGATAGATAGATAGATAGATAGATAGATAGATAACAGACATAGATGGACAGTAGGATAGATGGAGGGATAGATGGATGGGTGGGTGGATGGATGGATGGATGGATGGATGGATGGATGGATGACAGAGATGATAGATGATAGGATGGATGGATAGATAGATGATAGATTAGATAGATTGATTGATAGATAGTTACATAGATAGATAGATACATAGATAGATAACAGACATAGATGAACAGTTGGATGGATGGATGGATGGATGGATGGATGGATGCCTGGCTGGATGGATGGATGTATAGAGATGATATATTAGATAGATAGATACATAGATGATAGATAGTTATGGCCCTGTCCTCAGTGGGATGGTAATGTGATAGGGAAGGTAAAGCAAAAATATCACATCAGTGGAAATACAAAAACCTATAGAATAATAATCAGGATATGTCACTTCCATAGGCATTCTTTTAAAGACACACTTATGTTAAATTTTTAACCTGGACATCAGAGCATCTAATGCACAACAATAACTGACAGTCACAAGAACAAATATAAGATACTGTAAATTCCCAATACATCTCCTGAGTTGTCAAAGAAATATTAAATTTCTAATTCATTCAGGGCAAAAGTAAGATTAATTTTTCTTTATAGCCCAGTAATGAATTGGGATTTATTTGGGAGAAAGAAAATACAAACAAACCCAGGGGCTGTTAGGTTTTGTTTGGCTCTAATAAGAGAGTGGTATTGGGTAAAAATGTGAAGGAAAAAAAAAGAAATGAAGTAAGTAGATTTAGATGCCTTTAATTTTTCTGCTTTCACTTGTTTCGACTTTTACTATTTAAAATAAAAGTAAAAGTGATGCACATGTATTTGGAGGAGGTTCTCAAAGAGAAAAAGGGATATGCAATGAAGAATAAAACCCCCTCATAACCCAGACCAACAATATTTTTCATAGCCTTTGTGCATTGTTCTTGTGCAGAGATATCTGTATGTTTCTGTATGTATTATATGTATATGTGTGTAATATATGTTATATATCGGTATATATACATATGTGTGTATATTCTGCAGCAACAGATTCACATATATAAAGTTCATCGGGAAACAAATGTGAGAACTATCAAAACGTTTCCAAAAAGCAAGGAACATATACTGCTATACATTAGGCATTACATAATTTGTGCTCTATATACATACATATATAATTATTGAGTCCTTTCTTGTTCTAACAGTTTTTCAGATCACAGTCTGAATGTTTTCTGGGCACACATTCATATCTGCCAATTTTCATGTCCCTTCCCTTCTTCATTTTTGTTCCATCTAACTGAATGGACTGTCTTCGTCTCACTGAATGGACTGGTAATTTCAGAGCAATGTGAAATCATCAGAATGGTAGTGGGCATCCTTATCTTACACTGACTGTAATAGGAATTTTTCTAATGTTTCCACGTAAATTAAAGCTGGTTCACGGCTGAAAATACTATTTTTTCATTATGCAATTATCAGTCCCCTTTTATTACCCATTTTAGTCAGAGATGACGTTGAAGTCTATCCGATCCATTTTGGCACATACGGATCGCAAGGCTTATGTCCTCGGTGATTTATTATAACGGTGTGTGGCATTAATAGATATTGAGACATTCTTGCATTTTATGGGATGAGCCAGTTTTGAGACTCAGTAATAATTTTGAGATTCAATAATATTACATGGCATTTATTGTCCAGCAACGGGCATCAGAGCTGGGCCGAAGCTCTGAGATTCCCATTATCAGGTATCACTAGGCATTTGTACATCTCACAACAGGGGCGCAGAAAGAGCAAGACAGACTCTGCTTCTCACCTCCCAGAGCCTAGAGATTAGCTTCTGTCTGTCACTTGACATCTCCACTGGGCTTCCTTTGCTCCATTAATAAAGACATTTTGTTTGTCTTTTTTCCTGCTCTTGAAGGTCATTTTCATTTTTTTTTAATTGGGGGTTTTTAAACAAATAAAATTAATGACATTTAATCTGAATTTAAAAGGTGGGTAGACTCCAAACACAATTTGACCACGTTTATTTGAGAAGTTTGGACATTTCTTTTATGCTTGTTTGGGGACAAAAGCCTAGTTTTTGGTTAATCTAAACACAGCAAAAGTGAATCCCTAGAGTGATGAGAATAGAAATTTTATGTGCATATTCCTGCCACACACCCCATATTTGATCGTATTTCCCTTCAATGTGTCAGGGGGACCAGATTCTGATATATTAAATTTTAGCCATTGAGCTTTGAGCATCAAAAAAAAAAAAAAAAGAATGCTTTATGGACTTTTCTAATATGAACTATAAATGGATCATTGCTTCTACCACGTTCCACATATTATATTACATCCTGGGAATACAGTAGGGACATGTCAGATCTTCCCACTGAACCTATAACCCAGTGGAGAGAGATCCATCCTTAAAAGGAGACCCATGCAAATCCATAATCCATCATGGTGTGGGCAAATGTGATTCAGGAAAATATGGAGATGTAGCACTTCAGTTTAAACCCAGAGATCAGCCTTCCTTAGCAATCATATGAAATAATTAGAGTAAAATTTCAATTATACTTTTAGTCTATGGCCTTAGTTCAATGGCACAGATAAGAAGCAATTGAAAATAAATGCAATACAGCAGAAATGTTTGTTCTTGTCTCCAAAACTGTATTCTTTGGGCTGCATATTCTTACATGAAATAGACAAGGTTTATTCATCTTTTCGCTTGTTTGGTCACATAATAATTTGCCATTCAGTCCTTCCTTTGCTTACTCAATGGTAGCTTATTGAGGGTGAGGAAACATATCCAATGCTAGAAATATGGGGGTAGGACAAGCGTCTTCTCTGAGAGTCTATTCCAAACACTGGATGGAGTCAAATGTTCTAATTCCATGTAATGAATGCAAAATACGGGTGTGTGGAGTATACCTTGAGAGAGCACTCGAGGTTCTAAAGTATGGTGTGACAAAGGTTCGTAGAGCGTGTCCCTGTTCACATAGCATGTCCATGCAGCCTAGCTTTACTCAACGGTATAGTCTCCCTAAGGACTTCTCACCATTGCCCAAACATGACCCTGATGTCTGGAGAAGAGGAAGGACCAGAATGCATTCACTCCCACCTTCCTTTTATTATGTTACATCAGACTGAAGGACAGCATCGGTGGCATGAACCATTATGCAGAGTTCATAATTCGTGCTAGGAGTTCAATTTGTCCTTTATCTATTAGATCTTGGAGGTCTCCATTGGGCTTCCTTTGGTCCAATATCTAATGGAGGAGGTGAGAAAAGATTTGAGAACCCGCAGAGGGTTTCCCCGGTTGGTACACGGCGTCATGTCATGGTAAAACCACAAGTCTAGATATCTGCTTTCATCAACATTCATCACTCCTTAGTGTGTAAATGACATGATTCTGAAAAACAAGACCACACAAGGGGAAAGTGCACCTGAATGAGCCCACGGGAGGAACATGGAGAACGTCCAGTAGTAACATGTTTTCTTTGCTCGGTATGGAACCATTCTGAGTGTAAGGTCTAGTTTAGCCCTTGAAATGCCATGGAAAGTCTTCTTCATTAAGATGGTCTTCACATTCACATGGAGCCACAGGAGTAAATGTTGGGATCCATCCCCAAACCTCCCAACGATGCATCATTAACCTTGACCAGGAGACTGTTTCCTTTACTTTTAAAGGTCATTTTTTTGAAAAGGAATTGCAGGATATTTTTACCTACAAAAAGTTCACTTCTGTCAGAGTAAACTGGTTTCTGGCATAAAAAATTCATTTGAAAGCAGCTGAAGGAAGATTAAGAAGAAAATGGGAAATGAACAGTACCCACACTTTTTACCAGCATTTCTACATGCTTGTTTTTTACTCCATTATTTGAGAAATATGTTTGATACCAGATATATATTTTTCCGGCGAATTCCTCCAAGGTTCTGTCTCAGATTGTTATGATTTTTATTTGCCATTGTACTCGGCGAGGGCCCCAAAGGAAGCTAATGTTGCAGGCATAGAGGCAAGGTGGGTGGGTCTTTAGGAAAGTCCCTTCCACTCAACCTACTGAGATGTTCCTGTTCCTTCTGGTTCCAACCCTGCATGGTGCCACCTGTGGGTTCCCCCAGAGGCCCATCCAGAAACACCACATGTAGAAATCAAGAGCGTCTTCTCCAATGGGACTGGGCTTATTGTGGTTTTCCTAAAGTAGGGAATTGTATTAAATCAACTTTGAAACCTAAGTGGGTACGAGTGAGATGATTCCTCCTGAGACGTATCCAACCTCATTTTAATTGGATCAAATGAAGGGAAATAATGTTTTGGTAATTAGCAATACTGTTGCTAGTATCCTTGTGACGCCTCTAGGAGATCAGACCGACTACGCTTCTAATAATCATTTGCAACACATGCAGGAAGAATTTGGTCTACTTTCTGAGGCGTTCTTTGCTGCAAGCCATTCAAAGAACCGCATTATCTTCCCAGAGATTATTCATTCTTTCTGCGGGTTTTCTCCACATCCATTAGGATAAGCCCTAACTTGGTGTTCAAGGCATCGTGAGTCGTATTATTTATCTACTGTAGGGAGCATTCATCCTCAAAATCGCTGACATACAAGTAATGACTTAAATATGCATCGACAAAAGTTTCCAGGTGCATCCTCTATCCTATTAACCCAGAATTTAATGAAAGAAATTTACATACGAGTCCAGGATAGGGCACTGGGTGGTAAGATGTCATAAAATATCCACTCTGTGAAATGCTAGTTTCAGTAAATAAACATACCCATTATGACAAATACAGGTTCTGCTTTTTTCAACCCTCCCGCCAACCCATCGGATCGTGTTATGGATAAGGAAAGTAGGTGTTGGAAATTGGAAATAATTTTCTCTGTTAAACATGTTTTCCAGGCTTACTTTTAAAACTTTTCTTTCAAAATATTTAGGGTTAAGAGAATATTTGAAGTAAGGCCAAAAGAAACAAGAAGGCATGTGTTTGATACTTTGGAATCTTTATCGGTGAAAAAAGTCTAAGAGGGTCACCTGGCTGGCTTAGCCCATAGAGCATACAAGTCTTGATCTCAGGGTTGTAAGTTCAAATCCTACGTTGGGTCTAGAGAATGCTTAAAAACAAAGTCTTAAAAAAACTAAGATACTATAAAAAGAAGAAGGATATCCAAACAGCCAACACACACACACACACACACACACACACACACACACACGCATGCATATATACACATACGTAATAGTTTTCTATTTTAAATATATATTTATGTTCTGCAAATATGTTGATTTATACACTTTCCATATATACATTCTATATATTATGTCTATTAATATATAATATAGTCATATCATTTCTGTGTCTCTTTGTTCAGCTGTGAGTTTCCATCCTGTTAGTTTTTCGATATATATGATATACATAGGATATATTACATGTGTTATATATGTGTTTTACACACACACATGTACATGTCTGTGTGTGTATATAATATATATAAAGGTGCTCAAATTGGTTAGTCTCGGGAAAATTAAAACGATCACATCCCAGAACGACTAAATTACTATATGCTGGAAAGTCCGGAATATCAAATGTGGGTAGAGTGTAGAGAACCGGGAAATCCGCCAACATCTACTGGCCCTCAAGCATATTTTAAAACAGAAATTCTCAATACGGAGCGAGTGTTCTCTGCCACCAAGGGCTGAAAAGGACCTCAGAGAAGGCAGCATCCTCCCCAACCAAGAGGGCGTCTCGGCACATCTTGTATTTGCTATTGCGCCGCCAAGATCGTGCTCGGATCCAGAATTACGTACTGATCTAATCATCCCTACCTCCGCCCAATCATCACCTGCCACTTAAACTAATTTGCTGGGCATTAAGACTTCAAAGAACAGAGAATTTCCATCCTGATCATCTATGCCCCAAGATGGTGAGTTACGTTGATGGGAGAACCCTATCTTCGTCGTGGGTTCCGTCATTTACCGTGTTCATCCTGGCTATTATGGAAGGAAAGTAGGCATCTGGGAGGACCAGATTTGAAGATATTGACTATTGGACACTTTATATTTGTAATAATTTCTTCTGCTCAGGCTATTTAAAATTATACTTTAGTTTGTCTGCCCTGGACTTCTCGCGAGGTTAAGTCTTCTGTCTTTATTTCTACTTATTCCATTTCCTTTCTGTATAGGTTTCAAATATCCTGTTATCATTTTTGTTACCCGGGCATTTCTGAGACTGATTTACGGGAGCAATGGATACGTTAAGAATTTTAACCTTTTCTCTCTGATAAGTGTCTTCAAGTTTGCTTTTTATTTACTTAGTTTTACACGCCGCATCTGAGCACACACGAAGCGTAACAATCGTTCGTGTGAAAACGTTCTGAGCACAGGAAGACGACCCTTCCTTTATATTTTCTTGTCATTGTCTTCCTACTTCTTCATTTCCTAAATAAGATCTTTATCCTCTCCGGAAATATTTGGTGTTTGGGGCAGAGTGGGAATCTGTCTTTTCCCTCCTTTTTCCTTCCAGGATTGGAGATGTCACTGTTACATTTTACACTGCCACAAATGCACACTGACACCCCCGGACACACCTGGGGTTCGCTTCTGGGCGTCTTATTTTAATACCCGGTGCTGCATTATGTTCCCGTTGATGTTGTTTACGGTGTCTTGTCTGATTCCTTTGACATTTGCCTCCATTTCTCCACACATTCACAGCACGCGTCTCACGGAACCCTGATGCACAAAGTTGCCTTCACGCTGTTTACACCCGACCTCCTTCCCCGAGTTCCTTTTTAGATCTTGGTCCTTGACGACATTGCCTTCCGGAAGGGCAGACAGCGTTTTCTTTCTTGCCAGTGTCGGGCCCTCTAGAGGACATCCGCCTGGCTGTGTGGAAGGGTCTGGGCATGAGCCAGCTGCCCCTGCTGATTTTTGGAGATGCTTCTCCTTTCTTCCGTTCTGCGATGCACAGCCCACCTCTGCATGCTTTCTGGGGTGCCAAAGGGATTTCCATGACGTTGTTTGGGTCTGGGCAAGTCCTTCTCATCTGCAGCTTGAGGTCTGACTTCAGTAAATTGTCCTTCTCCTTTGTGTGTTTCTATGGCTTCTGGTTTGGAGTTACTCTTTTTTTTTTTTTTTTCAGTGCTTCATTAAAAATATTGTTTTTATTTGAGGATACTAGACTCAGAGTGTTACATTAGTTTCAGATGATTCTACGACTTCGTGCGACTCCGGCTGTGGTGCTGTGCTCAGCACAAGTGTAGCTAGCTGCCATCTACCCTCAGACAATGCTCTTAAAATACCGCGGACTACATGCGCTGTGCTGTGCCTTTTACCTCCATGACTTATGCATTCCAGAGCTGGAAGCCCATACCTCCCACTCCCCTTCTCCCATTCTCTCCCTACCCCCAACACCCTCCCCTCTGGCATCGAGCAGTGTGTTTTCCGTCACTAGAAGTCTGATTATGATTATTTTTGTTTCTTTATTCATTTGTTTCTCGGGTTTGTTTTTCTAGAGCCCACAGAGGAGTGAAATCATATGGAATCTGTCTTCTTCTGTCTGATTTATTTCACTCAGCATTATACCCTCAAGGTCCGTCTATGTTGTTGCAAATGGCATCACGTCATCCTTTTTTATGGCTGCGTAATATTCCTGTGTGTGTGTGTGTGTGTGTGTGTGTGTGTGTGTGTGTACATGCATGTATATTTGGGTATCTCTCCACACCACATCTTCTTACCCATTCATCTGCGAATGGACATTCGGGATGCTTCTGTATCTTGGCTATCATACGTAACGCAGCTAGAAACTATGAACAGACAGGTGCATATACCTTTCCAAATCAGCGCCTTCATTTTCTTTGGGTAAATAGCCAGGACTCCTGGATTCTATGGTATTTCTGTTTCTAACTTCTGGAGGAAGCTGCATCATGTCCTCCACAGTGGGAGCCTCAGTTTGCATGCCCACCAACAGCTGGAGGTTCTCTCTACACCTCTTCTGGATTTTGGAGTCTGCCACCTCCCTGTTTTCCTCCCTCTTCCCTTCCAACACACCCACCCATTTTTCCACTTTTTGGGTTAGAGTCCCTTCCTCACAATTGCTTTTTGACTTCAACAACTCAGTTTTCTTTAGTATAAGCTCTGCTGTTCATTGTCTCCAATGCTGTTTTCTTTTCTTTCTTTCTTTTTTTTTTTTTGTCTCTTCTTTCATTTCTGATCTCGATTTGCTTCTCCCTCGCTTCCCTTTTCCAATTGATAGACGCACCTTCCTCTTGAATCATGTGTGTGTGTATGTGTGTGTGTGTATACTTCAGGAATGTTCAAATAGTTATTTCTGCTTCTTTCAATAAGCTTTTGTGTATAGAGACCACCCTTTGAGTGAGAGTAGTTATTCCATTTCAATTATTAGTTGGTGATGTAGGCAGAATCTGAGTGGACTCGTGGGGTTAGATATCTAAGCTCATCCTGATATCCTAGCCTGAAACCTCCAAATATATTTTTAACATAATGGGGATCCCATTATAGGTATGTTTCTATATACTGCTTTCTTTCTTTTTCCTTTTTAAGATTTTATTTTTAAGTCATGTCTACCCCCAGCGTGGGGCTGGAATCCACAATCCAGAGATCAGAGTCACACTCTCCACCGACTGAACTCAGCCAGGCACTGCCATATTCTGCTCACCCTTCCTTCCTTCCGCTCTCTCCCTTTCTCTCTTTCTTTCTAGGATTTTATTTATTTATTTGAGAGAGAGAGCATGAGCAGGGAGAGGAGCAGAGGGAGAGGGAGAAGCAGACTCCCCCACTGAGCAGGGAGCCCAATGCGGGTCTCGATCCCAGAAACACAGGATCGTGACCTGAGCTGAAGGCAGTCGCTTAACCAGTTGAGCTGCCCAGATGCCTCAATACTGGACATTTTTGTTTTGTTCTGTTTTGTTTTAAAGATTTTATATTTCTGACAGAGAGAGACAGAGAGAAAAGAAACACAAACAAGAGGAGTGGGAGAGGGAGAACAGGCATCCCACTGAGCAGGGAGCCTGATGTAGGGCTCCATCCCAGGATGTTGGGATCATGCCCCGAGCCCAAGGCAGATGCTTAACGACTGAACCACCAAGGCGCACCAATACTGCATGTTTTTAATAAGGCTAACACGTCTTTTTTTTTTTTTCACAGTTGCCAAGGAATTTGACTATGAATTTGTGGCCCCTTTCTAGAAAAGAAACACTGAGATTCAGCCCATTTTGGCCTCTGTGAAACCTTCCTTTTCCTCCAAGGACGATTAATGAGCCTCTCTACTGAAAGTTCTTTGGTACATGTTGCCAGTGGTTTGATCCCAGGCTATGCATTTCCTCCTCCTCCAGGAAGTCTTCTACAACTCTCTGGGATTAGATTAAATGATTCAGTGCTCCCATGTTATTGTAACATGTGTTATCCGGTACTGGAATGGCCTAGTTACTCATATATCTGCCCCATTGTGGTTTTGTTATTTATCTATTTATTTATTTGAGAGAGAGAGAGCACAAGGAGGGGGAGCGGCGGTGGGAGAGGGAGAAGCAGAATCTCTGCCAAGCAGGGAGCCTGATATGGGACTCAATCCCAGAAACCCAGGATCTTGACCTGAGCTGAAGGCAGATGCTTAACCCACTGAGCCACCCAGGGGCCTCTCTGCTTTCTTTATATAACATTGTATGGTAAGCATTGTTTCTTTTTAATGTAACATTGTATGGTAAGCATTGTTTCTTCTTAATGTAACATTGTATGGTAAGCATTGTTTCTTTTTGTAGCTACAATATATTCCTAGGATGATGCTCCTTAGCTGACCTACACAGGCTCACACACTCCAATTGCTTCTCATGTTTCGGTGGTAGAAACAGTATGATACAGACTGTCCATGGACACCAATCTCTCCCTGCCTTATGTGACAGCTCCTTTAGAATGTCCTGACATTGACATTACATGGTTACAAGTGATGAACACTGGAAAGACTCAAAACCCATAACTGATCTGGGTTGCGGGAACATTCCGACATGTTTCTAATCCTTCTAGGAGCATATGAGAGGCGCTAAAATTTGTTAGCTAAAAATACATTTCTTTTTTCTTGCTATAAGGCAGGAAGTTGTTCCTCATGCTTAACAACCATCTGTTTTGGTTTTCTTTCTTCTTTTATAATTTGTGTTGCTTGACCACGGTTTTCCTTTGGTCATATGTACCGTCCACTTGACTTCTAATTGCTCTTATAGGATGACAGACTGTTACAACAACTGTTTTTATATCTGTTACAATTGTGTTTCATTTGATGCCATGGTTTTCCTAGTATACTTGGTTTAAAAAGTTTTGTCATCCGGGATCCTTCAGATCAGTTATGTTTCAACTATCGTGACCTGTGATGATCACATTGGTCCCCATCTTCTGAGGCTTTGCTCTTTGTTTTGGAAATAACTGTACAGATGTGGATATGATTGTTTTCTCATAAGTGTGACGGCTGTATTTTTGGCATTGAAAATGTTTCTATATTTTGACTTTGTTTATGGAACCTATTTGTTTAGGATCAAAAGGAATAAAGCCTAAGCCTGGGGAGCAGGGGAATGGCGGGCTCTGAGTTGGCTCAGTCTTGGGGTTGTAGGTTTGAGACTCACATTGAATGTAGAGATTATTTTAAAAATAAAATCTAAAAAAAAAAGAATAAAAGGAGACGAAAAACGGGCTTACTCAATATATGAGCTTGTTACTTTTTTTTTTTTTTTTTAGCTACAAACTTCTACAATGGTATGATTCTTTGTAAGTCAATCACAACTCTCACTTTTTTTTGTCTGTTTATAATCAGCAAGAGCTATCGGTTTGGTATTTTTTCTCACAGTGTTCAACTTCTTTGGCTTATATTGAGTTAAACTGGGTCGTTTTTTCTATGCCATGCATTTTGCATTGTTTAGGATTGGTTAAAAGAACTTAAAAACAAACGAGTGAAATTGGAACTACCTGTGGGGGAAAACCGTGTTTCCCAAAGTACTGTGTGAGAATGAGATTTCTGCTGATGAATCCAGTTGAAAAACATCCACCTTGGAAAGTCGCCCCATGCAAACGTCCATACGGACCATTGACACATCCAAGACCCTGGCATCTCTTGGTGAAGAAAACTGTTTCCACTTTTTCAACCCAAGATTTTCTGTTGCCAAAGCCCTTGCTTGCTTGTGTGTGATGTGTGTATGTGAGTGTCAGTCGGTGAAAGCCCTCCTAGTAATAGCATGAGGCATTGCCAATGCTCATGGAACAATGACCAATGCTTCTCTACATTTTCAAAATTTTCCTCCTATTTTATCGAAATATACTCCCCTTTCCAAACAAGACATACAAAAAATATATATTACAACCGATTTTTGTTGTAATGTCAGCAACAGGTAATCTCACTGCATTCACATCAAATTGCTTTCTATTACCATCTTGCTCAGATAATTTTTTTGCAAGCTGTTTCCCCAGACAGTGATCACTTCTCTAGGTCCTTCTCAACTTACAAAATGCTGGCAAAAGTGAGGCCTGGGTGGCTCAGTGGGTTAAGCCTCTGCCTTCGGCTCAGGTCATGATCTCAGGGTCCTGGGATCGAGCCCTGCATCGGGCTCTCTGCTCAGCAGGGAGCCTGCTTCCTCCTCTCTCTCTGCCTGCCTCTCTGCCTACTTGTGATCTCTGTCTGTCAAATAAATAAAGTTTTAAAAAAAATAAAGCTGCATTAAACACACACACACACACACACACACACACACACACACCAAAAATGCTGGCAAAGACTGTGATTTTTCAAGGAACAGTTTGGTTGTCTTCCAAAGCAGCACAATAAGGAAATAAAGGGAACCTGCTCTGCATGGACTTTTTTGGGATGGGTTAGTCCAGTTCAGGTGCCTTCCTTCCTAGAAGTGCTGTAGGAGAATTTGGGACACTTCTAGGAAGGAAGGCACCTGAACACAGGAAAGGAGCAAAAGACATTTTCTTCCCTGTCTTAGGAGCTCATTAACCCAAATCCCTCAGCCAGCAAAATATCATATCATTATATGGTGTTTGCTGGAATGGTCTTGTACAAAAGGTATTTTCCTTCTTTGATGTGGGCTTGTGTTCCTTCTTTTCTCTCCCATATGCCCTGCTGTGGTTGCATTATTTTCCTCTTCCAACATTAACAGGATAATGTTTTAATAAATAAGCTAATATTGCACACTGTCACATGGCTGGAATAAAGTCCATTTGGAAATGGTGTATTTTCCAACGACTACATTGAAATAGCTAATGCTTTATTTTTATTTGTCGCGGAGGTATGCTTGATGGAAGCTGGAGTTTATTCTATATTTTATTTTCCTTGCATTTTCAATAAGTCAGTGTTACAGTAGACTGGCAGAATCGAGGGGGAAACTTATTCTTTAGAAGAGAGTCATAGAGATTACAAAACAGGAGATAGTACGAGATTTTCAAAGAACTTTTTCCCCAGGGGCACCTGGGTGGCTCAGTCAGTTGAACATCTGCCTTCGGCGGCTCAGGTCATGATCTCGGGGTCCCGGGATCGAGCCCCGCCCCCATCAGGGTCCCCACTCAGTGGGGAGTCTGCTTCTCCCTCTCCCTCTGCCCGTCCTCCTGCTCATTCTCTCTCTGTCAAATAAGCAAGAAAATAAATCTTAAAAAAAAAAATAAAAAGAACCTGCACCTCAAATAAATAAATTTCATGGACTTTGGAGGAATATGTACTTCTTCATAATTTGCACTGCAAATTTTTAGGTTTTCTCTTTCTTCTTTAGTGAATATTGGTGATTTTTGTCCAGAAAATAGGCAGTTTATTCTACAGAAATAATTTGTGGTAATCCAGTGTATTCATATTTCCTTTTGTGATTTCACATCTGTTCTGTTGAGGAGGTATCTGAACAAGGGATGATTCCATCAATCACTCTGCAGTTCCTAATGGAAGGGAATGAGTTTATTTTTTTTTTCTTTCAACATAGTATTAGAAGTCCTAGGGAATGAGTTTAATGAGGACGGTAACTTTTTTCTCCTGCAAAGATTCCATTTCTTTGCCCTGGAAAATTAACTAACAATGGAATACCATCCATGATTGCTTTTAATAGTTCTTTTTTTTTTTTCTAAGTTGAACAGGAAAAATAAAGTGGCAGACTTTAACTTGTACAGGTGCTATTCATTACTTATCTTATTTTTTTTGAACCTGAAGGCAATTTTCTTAGCAATTTCATTTCCAGAGCATCATTAGGGAAATGATGTTATCACAGCCTCCATCCCGTTAGGCATAGAATTCTAGTGACAAGTGTCAGCGGGCGTGCTCAGAGAGCAGGGCTGATGAACCCAGGCTATTTGGACGAAAACCTACAGGAAGAGCCAAGTGTTGACAACACACTCATTACCTCCTAGCACGGAGAGCTGGTCTCTTTAGAGATGCCAAGGAGGTAGTTCTTTTAGATCAGGTTGTAGGAGGTTGTGCTATGGGTCAACCTCCGTCCTGTGGAATGGCATAGTTTTGGATGCAAAACTCAACCAAAGCAGAGTTTCCCAGGTCGTGCTAGAGTTCCTTGGAAGGCCAGAGCTCTAGAGGTTCTGACTCAGAAGGTTAAGTAGGTGACCTTAGAATGTGCCTAACAACGCTTGCAATGGACATTGAATGGAGTAGGCTCCATCCTGAGCATGGAGCATGGCGACCAATGTGGAGCTTGAACACACAACCCTGGCATCAAGACCTGGGCTGAGATCAAGAGTCGAGTCATTAGCTGACCGAGCCACCCAGGCGTCCCCTTTCAATTCTGTATGCTCTTCAGAAAGAGAGGGTCTTGCCCATGTGTGTTAAAGTTCTTTCCTCTCTCAAGTCATCACGTCCTGATGAGGCTGGGGCAGAAATCTCCCACAGACACAAAGAACTATGCCTTGAGACCACTTCGTGGATCTTCAGGTGATAAGTTCTTCAACATTACCACCTCAAACACCCCCTTGCAGGCTTAATGATTGCTTTTACAATGTTGACATGTGATCTTGTGGAAGGACTAGTCTACTGCACTTTTGTCTAAGTCTCTGTGTTCGAATAACCTTTCGGCATTCAGACGTGGAGGGTTACCTTTGCCGATGAGCTTCTCAGAAGACTCACCAGGTTGGCAAAGAATTCTCTCCTCCACAGACACCTTCCTTCCCTGCATTTTCTGTGTTTGACACCAAATATCATGCGTCTCCATTCTGTTTAAAGACGAGAACCGGAAATCACCTTCATCTTTACCAATTCCATAATTATGGGCTGCCTTTCTTGATAAGGAACTTGTCTCAAAAGAGGTCTATTTGCAGATTTCCCTCCAGAAATTCTTATGAATGGCTTGCATTTGTGGGAGGGGGGTGTTTTTTGTTTTTAATTTCTTCTCCATAATATATGGACACCTTCCAAGCGTGGGAATCTCATGAAGACCTTGAATCTGAGGCAGTTAGGAACCCTAATACTGCATCTGTCCCCTTGCCAAGGGGCCACTAAAACACACATCTCCTGCTGACAAGCCTCTAAAAACATTAATGCTATAAATACTCTCATTAACTCAGAAGTTAATATTCTTAAAGTGCTATGAAGTGTTCTTAGAACAATACCAAGAAATTCAGACTTGATTCACAATTGACCTTTCTTTTAAATATGAAGCTGATTAAAAACAGTCACTTTCATCTACTTCATCCCTGGTATATTTGCTTTGTTTTTAACAAGTGCATTTGAGTCAAATAATTTTGAGCCCAAAGTAGTGACTATTCAGCTAAAAGATGCCTTTATCAAGGGATCTCTTTGAGCATTTTCTTTCAAACTCCCACATAAAGCGTTGGTTTATTATCTTTACTTAGCGTTGTTGATGATTTTGTTTTATATACTGATTTTTTTTTCTTTTACTGCTATTGGTTTAGCTTCATTTTTGTTCAGACTCCAGATTCAATAAAGTCATTCTGCTTTGCATATCAGAAAGCCCTTCATGCCTGAGATTGAATACGTTAATGTAAAGTTCTAATTACCTCGCATAATTTTCAGTAAACTTCCTTCCTGTGTACAATGGAAAGATGGGCACCTGGGTGGCTCAGTTGGCTGAGCGTCTGCCTTGGGCTCAGGTCATGATCCCGGGGTCCTGGGGTCTCTCCCTCTCTTTCTTTTTTTTTTCTTTCTTTTTAAGATTTTATTTATTTGACAGACAGAGATCACAAGTAGGCAGAGAGAGAGGGGAAGCAGGCTCCCCGCTGAGCAGAGAACCCGATGCGGGGCTCGATCCCAGGACCCTGGGATCATGACCTGAGCCGAAGGCAGAGGCTTTAACCCACTGAGCCACCCAGGCGCCCTCTCACTCTCTTTCTGACTCTTTCTCCCTCAAATAAATAAATAAAATCTTTTAAAAAAAATTATTATACTAGAGAGAAAATGCCAATGGAGAAAACTTTACTCCACAGAAATAAAGAATTCATGGCATTGATCAGCCACAAAAACT
This sequence comes from Mellivora capensis, assembly GCA_004024625.1. Taxonomy (NCBI): domain Eukaryota; kingdom Metazoa; phylum Chordata; class Mammalia; order Carnivora; family Mustelidae; genus Mellivora; species Mellivora capensis. Next base: position 8,921 of record PISX010002774.1, on the reverse strand, counting down.
GGGGGCAAATTACCAATTTGCCTGATTTCCAGCTTCATCTGCTACAAATGGTTGTAGTGACAATATTTTTCTCCATCTGCCTAACATTTTTTTAATAAGGATAAAATAAGACCATCACCCCAGAAGAACACAGGATGTACTAAAATGTCATGGTACACCAGGCTGGGTTTTCTCGTTTCCCTGAGGCACATTCTTAGCTATCCCAGCTAACACCGTAACTCTAGCCAGGTCTGAAGAACAGAATATCCATTCTCGGATCTCTCTTACGTACTGTGAAGTGTTCATTCTCTGTGCTCGGTCTTGTCGGTATAGAGAAACCCTTTTTCCTGGTGCTTCCACAATTGTTGGAAGGCATTGCCTTGCTTCGCATTCTGTTAGGAACAGGTCATTCATGTCAACATTCAGAGGGACTCACTTGGGAATCGTCGGTGATGTTCAAGGCCGCTCCTATGTCCTAAAAAGCAACAACTATTTGGGGAAAGATAATCAAGCGTCTTAGGAGAATCCCAAGACTCCATCATTGTTTTTCTAAGGTCAAGGTGTAGGCATGGATCATCACAACATGGTGTACAATTCGGACGACGGGAGTTCAGGTCAACAGAGAACCGGGGATACGATCTTTTCTTGGAGTTGTATGAGAGAGAGAGTGGGGATGCAGACATCCCAATGTGCTGGTACGTCACAGAGCCCAGAAAGCACCCAGCTGCAGACTCCCTTTGGAAACTTTGCAATGAATTACAGACGCATAAAGAAAAAATGAAAAACTTTAAATCTACCTATGCCATTTACGTGATGTATGAACACATTCACCTACTTCATTCTATTAAGAATTTTTGTGAAGGATCTTCCATTTTCCTTCTTGAATTCTAAAAGAGTGAAACAGCTCTTCCCTCTTAACTGGCTCATTAAGTCCCTCTCACATTCCTTGATAAAATATGTTATTGCCTTACAGTTTTCTATCGTAATTAGTCATTAGGGATAACCTGAGTAGATGTAAATATTCAAAGGCAGCACAGCACCTATGAAATATATTTTGAGGAAAACAAGAATGTAGGTAGGAAAAAAAAAGAATCTATAAAGTTCTCTAATGCAAATCCCCCTCTCGGCGGTGAATTAAGCCTCAGTCTTTATTTCGATTAAAATCTGGGATTCAAAGCCAGGATGCCATGAACAATGACCATGTTGGAAAGATGTCCTATATTGCCCTTTTTTTCTTCTTTTTTTGCCTTAGCATGTGCTAATATGTCCCTACATTTAGATGCGTGTTATCCATTTGGATGCACTGTTCCCTGGTATTATCGTTCTAACCTGAGCATAGAGTGGGTGATGGTTAACTTCAGAATGCCGGGAACCAAGACGTAATAGTCCATTGATGCAGAAGACTGCCGTACGATGAAGTCTAGTAGGAATGATTTTTACTCGATTGCTAAAATTACTCCAACAACGCATGCTTTTCAGTTAAATTCTGTTGAATAATAGGAAAAGCTAAATACGGCTGCTGACATTGCATTCATATTATGAGGATACCCGTCAGTGAAAATTGCACACGGAGGCACACATGGGTGCATTTGGAAATCTGAGTGTGGGATGCAATTTGAAAACTATAATAAACACTTCAAAGCCAACATCCAGACCGCTTTGAATTCATGCACACTTCATGCCAGCACGTATGGGGGCTTGGGGGAAGAAGTTCACAGTAGAACCTGGGGATTCAAGCAAATAACGTATGTATTGTAGAAAGTTTAACCCTGGTGAAGCGATCTTCCAATAGGGCCCATGTCAAGGTATTTAGGATCAAATCAATCATGACCCACATGTGGTCACAGCAGACAAGCATATCAGTTTTTCCTTAGATGGCCTATTTTTTTTTATTAAGTTCAGTTACTTAGATGGTCTATTGATAGAAGGGATGTATACAAGGGATTGGTAAAAATGAATAAATTACAGCTATACATCTCAAGCTGAATAGATTTTCCAGACATATGCTGAACTTAGAAATGAAAGCAAGCCAAAGAATTTATCTGGCGTGATCATATTATGGAAATATTTGAAAGATGAGTCGCTGAATAATATAGTATTCATGTATTTATCTGTAAATGTATGTGTATATGACTACAGGAGCTTATCTGAACTAATATTGAATGTAGATAACACCCACAAGACAATGTAAGAAATAGGACAATAATGGGTCTTTTAGCTTTGGGTGTTGGGTGAACTTTTTCAGCAGAAATGAAAAGTTGATACTCGGAGTCCTTGGAGATGTGTAGATATGCAGAAAAGAAAACAGGTGCAAAGGTATGGCAATATGGCACGGCCACTGTGTTCTGGAAAATGTAAGAAAGTTGGGATGCCTCGGTGGCTCAGTGGGTTAAAGCTTCTGCCTTCAGCTCGGGACATGATCCCGCGTCCTGGGATCGAGCGCCGCATCGGGCTCTCTGCTCAGCGGGGAGCCTGCTTCCCCCTCTCTCTCTGCCTGCCTCTCTGCCTGCTTGTGATTGCTGTCTGTCCAATAAATAAATAAAATCATTTTTTTAAAAAAATGCAAGAAAGTTGGTATCTGGGGAGGAGAGAGGTTGAAAAGGAATGGGAAGAAATGAAGAAGAAAATATACATGTGCACAAAGATTTCCAATCTGTATTCAATGACTACTCAGTATGTCCTTGGTGAAATTCTGGGCATAAACTGGAGGACTGCAATTGTGGCTATCCAATGCAAGCTTTAAAGCCTACTCTATATGCCCTGGGTGCCTTTTGGGCACAGGCTGGAGGATCTAAGATGTAGAGACCCATGGCAACATGTAGAGCCTACTCCATATGGACTAGGTGACACTTGGGCACAGGTTGCAGAATCCCAGTTGTAGAGATCCGTGGCGACATGTAGAGCCTACTCCATATGGACTAGGTGACACTTGGGCACAGGTTGCAGAATCCCAGTTGTAGAGATCCGTGGCGACATGTAGAGCCTACTCGATATGGACTCGGTGACACTTGGGCACAGGTTGCAGAATCCCAGATGTAGAGACCCGTGGTGACATGTAGAGCCTACTACATATGGACTAGGTGACACTTGGGCACAGGTTGCAGAATCCCAGACGGGCAGATCCAAGTGCAAAGGGGACATGGTGTGACGATATTGAGCTTGTATTCCGGAGTGGAAAGTTACGTCTGAGAGTCATCTGTACTTATTTTATTTCATTCATGTCCTACTCTCTCCAGCCTTAGCCAGGCACGTTGACGATGACCTAGGAGTTTCTGAGAGTAAAGGGGTCTACAGAAGGAGAGGATCAGGAGGAAGTTGCTCTGGGGATCTAACACATCAGTAAGAACAGCAGGTGCAGGGGCGCCTGGAGGGGGGCTCAGTTGGTTGATCGTCCAACTTGGTTTTGTCTCAGGTTGTGATCTCAGGGTTCTGAGCTCAAGCCCCACATTACACTCTGCGCTCAGCACGGAGTCTGTGTGGGACTCTCTCCCTCTGCCCCTCTGTGCTCGCTCGCTCTCAAAATAAATAAATCTTTAAAAACAGATCAGGTGCCCAGGTAGAGATGAGGTGGCAAGAATTCTGACCATCAGTTAAGAAGAACCCGAGGGAAATTGCTCTCATCATATGAGTCCCTGCAGGTGGCTGTGTGTGTGTCACACGATGGGGTGAAGAATTTAATTTGGGGCTATAGGAGTATATAATGGAGGTGAGACTTCTGTTTAATTTTGCTTCCTTTACTCAGCTGGGCTCAGCCAAATTCGCAGTGTCTTCTTTATAACAAAAAAGCATACGAAAGAGAAGCCATCCTGCCCTGGCTGAAGGGTACTGTGGCTGTTTCAGAGACCACAGAGCAGTGACGTGGGCAGGAAAGACAGTGTGAAATGGAACAGTGACAAGAAGGGACGGAAAATGGCCCCACGGTGGCTTGTTTCCAGTTGGAGTCAAGGAGACGCTTTGGCAGATAAGAAGGGCAATGTCCAATTATATATTTGGTTGGAGGTGTGACCAGACAACAAGAAATGGTCAGGAGAAAAGCAGTATGTTCTGCGTTGAAAGTGGATCGTGTATTATATTTTATGGGGGGAAAGGACGGGTCTATTCCAATTATTCTAGAACATTTCCCCCGCTTTTTTTAGAGAGAGAGAGAGAACACGAGTGAGGGAGGATGGAGAGAGACTCTTAAGCAGGCTCCAAGCCCATCAGGGAGCCCAGTGTGGGGCTCAGTCTTCCGACCCTAACACCGTGACCTGAGCTGAAATCAAGAGTCAGATGTTTCACTGATGGAAGCACCCAGGTGTCCCTCCAGTTACTCTAGAACTTTCCTTTTTTTTTTTTTAAGATTTTATTTATTTATTTGACAGAGAGAGAGACACAGCGAGGAAGGAACACAAGCAGGGGGAGTGGGAGAGAGAGAGAAGCAGGCTCTCCGCCCATCAGGGATCCCAGGACGCTGGGATCATGACCTGAGCCGGAGGCAGAGGCTTAACGACGGAGCCAGCCAGGTGCCCCACTCTAGAACATTCCTAATCAAAAAGGGTTAGGACCAGAATATGCCACCTCCAGGGACCTTGCAAGAAAGAAATGACCGGAAACAAAACCCAGGCATAAAGAAGCAAGAACACATTCCCCCACCTTAAAAGTGCCAGAGGAGTGCAGGATTTTTCTTTCCTGTTAATTTCAGTTTTTATTTGCTTTTTAACTTTTTGTTTTAAGATCATTAGAGGATTTCCAGAAGTTGGGGAAGTGGGGAAGACAGTTCTGCAAACCCTTTACGCCACTCCCTCTGTTAATATCTGGTAGTACAATTACAAGACCAGGAAATTACCACTGACATAACACCATGAAGTAAACTAGGAATCTTAGGGAGTTTTCAGCACATTTATTTCTAGCTTGTTTGCTTGCTTTTTTTTTTTTTTTTTTTGAGGATTTTATTTATTTATTTGACAGAGAGAGACAGCATGAGCAGGGGCAGGGGCAGAGGGAAAAGGAGAAGCGGACTCACCACGAGCAAGGAGCCCAACACGGGACTCAATCCCAGGACTCCAGGATCATAACCGGAGCCAAAGGCAGACACGTAACAAACTGAGCCCCCCAGGTGCCTTGTACCTCCAGCTTTTTATCCACAGAACCTCAAGGCAAATACCTCAAGGCAAAGGCACGTTCTCAGAAGTTGCACGTGATATTTCTCCTTGGTGACACCCATTCTTTGGGAATTTCTTGGCTAAATAAGAGTGGGCAGGACCTTGAACTGGGCCTGAAATTCTCCCAGAACTGTTGGTCATTGGCCAACAATTATATTCTAGGGGGTCAATGGCCAACAATTCTGTTAGATACTAATGTGTCTATGCTTGGTCTGGATACATTTTGCCAGGAGAAACCTTGTTGCAAATAATGCCCAGGGATGAGATGAGACGTTACACTACAATGTTCCTTTCTGTTCCCTTACATGATCCTTGAGCTCTGTTCCCACAATCAGTGGATACAGATCTTCAGGCAAACAAGTCTACTCAGTAACACCAAAGACAGAAGAATGAGCTCTTGAGAAAGACTTGTGTAGCGTGTGTTTTGATAACACCGGGGGCTCCAAGAACGTAGAGGAAACAAATTCGCTGGGTTCATCACCAGGTAGGGCATAAGGAAGAATTTCCTCTCCAGGCGAGCTTGCATTGTTTTCAAGTGTTTACCCTAGATCCGTAAGAAATTTTCAGGCGGAGGTGGAGTTTTTCTGCTCCTTCGCCACACACATTTTAATTTTGTAAACAAGAAGGAAGAAGGATTTCAACATAGAAAAAGAAATCTTTCTTCCGCTCCCTTTACATAACAAAGAGACCCTTTGTATTTATTTTCAGGGGCTCTCTTAATGTTTGAATGAATATAACGGTTTCATTGACCAGTGCTCAGATTTTCCAACTAAAATAGCCTTTTAATGTAAGGCATTCTTCAGTCCACACCCAAAACATCAATATCTCATCAATGTCAAGGGAAAGACCATCTTTGGGGGGATATTAGAATCTTCCAAGAGTTTGTTCTGAGCATCAAGCTACTTATCTATGAAATTGCCCATACTTTACAGAAACGTGGTTGCAAATGTTGGTCTAAATATGGAATTATATAGCAGACGGCTCTGGGGAGTGGGGTGGTAATAAACAGAAGAACGTTGAGATGGAAAATACTTCTGCTACTTCTACTCCGCATTAAAATACCAGCCGTACAAAAGGAACAGAATGAGGTGTGTTATGGAAAGCAATTTAGGTGGAATTATTGGAAAAATGAGGGGAATCTAAACGTTTCCTGCTTTCTTTGTATGGTATGTTTGAGACACGGCCACTGGTTCGGTCTCAAAGGAGTAGACCGCTCAAAATGATATAATTCGATCTGCAGATGTGAATATGCCCAGTTTCTTAGTCTCTTAGGAACACTTTCCTATGCCTGAGTTCCGCTGAGGTTTGGGGAGGTGGACGGATGCCCGCTGATGCTCGCATATCCCATCACAACTTTGGGGGAAAACACTGTGACTTTAGTGTGGAGACCCTATTTATCTCGTGTTGAGAAAGAAGTATTTACGTGTATTATGACACGTTGGAATGATGAATTAGGACTGTTACAGAAAAATGGAGTGTGTGGGTTCCAGCCATTGGGCAGACAGATTACCATTATGCTGTGTGAGTAATACTTTATAAACCCATTTGTCACATAGAAAAGGTGACACATGTAATCTGATTCATTGCATGTAATGGATTAGGGGAAATTTACTTAGATTTTCAGCAATGGGCACAAAAATAACTAACTTAACCCATCAGCAAACTGTATTTTATCTTTTAAATCTTATTAGGGCTCCTGGACCAGCTCAAAGAACAAAGAGGCAGCTGTGTTTCGATGGCGTCAGGTGGGGACAAGGTCACCATCGGGTACCACAAATCATAGCCAAAAGAGCTCTGTTTAGGCTGCTGGCCTGACAGAAGGAGATGTGTAGGGCCATGGATTTGGTGTAACTATCGACTGATGTGCACGGGGTCTGGAGTCAAAGATGCTTTTCCTTACTCGAGGCGCACACCGTAACGAGGAAAATATCTACACCAATTACTCTAAATGTTCCATTAACCGATGGTTCTTAATGCTTTTTTATAGGCAAAGCAACAGGCAGAGGAAAACTGTCGTATTTTGGCTGGTTTAGATCTACTAACGCTGGGGGCTAGGAAGTCGGAGGGCAGGGGGACAGTATAGCCCGGTACTAGGGTCTCGTGAGCCCATCTTCCTGGTGTATAGACAAGCCACGGTCCCACTCTGTCCTCACATGGCAGAGACAGGGACAGAGAGAGGAAGCAAGCCCTCTGGTCTGGGAACTCTCCTTATGACGGCCCTAATCACAGCCTGAGGGCTTTACCCTCATGACCTAATTATGTGCCAAGGGGCCATGTGCAAGGACCATCACTCTGGGGGTTAGAGTTACAAGATATGAATTTGAGGGGAGGGCACAAACATTCAGTTCACAGCGGCCTCTCAATTTCCTTTTAGGGGAATTGTCTTACTCCCATTGTGTATAAACTTGGTGCAAAGGTAGGTCAAGGTCACTGTGTCCTTTTTAGGAAGCCCCGTGAGGCAAATGCACCCTCTTCATGAGAGGTGGGTATTTGACCTCCGTGCCTCCACTCAGGGCACTGTCCTGAGCTAGTGCCCGGGATGGGATGGGTGGTTGAAGCAGACTAGCCTGCTGCCGAAATGCCTTCCAGGGCCTGAGGTGGTCTTTCGGTCCCTCACCCCTACCCCAACCTGGCCCTGATTCCAAAAGTTGGCCTTCAAGCCCACAAGGATTTCATGAACCTTCCTGATAGTCGTTCTACCAAACTCCGTAATGAGCTTCACTTCATTTTAGCCCAAATCCATACTGATAGAGTCCTTCTTAGCTGGAAACGATTAAAACCCCAAATACTCCCATATAATTCACGTCATGGGCATAAATCTCATTGACACAGATGACTATAAACTTTACGAGGACTTAAAGGTCTCATTCTCGTTCTGTCATTTAAAAGAACGGCCATATTCAGAAAAATACTGGACTAAATGCTAACCCGTATAATTTTTTAAAAGGTATGCTTTACTCGGGATTCAAATTAAAGGTTTTATTAATTTGTGAGAGAGAGAGAGCATGGGTGGGGGAAAAGGGAGAGGGAGAAGCAGAGTCCCCACTGAGCTGGGAGCCCAACGCCAGGCTGGATCCCAGGACCCCAGGATCATGACCTGAGCTGAAGGCAGAAGCTTAACCCACTGAGCCACCTAGGCTGCCCCTAATCTTGATTCAAATTAAATTTTAATGTGAAGACTGGTATTGGATGATTTGCCTTAAAACCTGAAATTATGGAGTCGACCTTCGTAGGTCAACACGGATGCTATTTTTGCTGTTCAATGGATGTCAGTTTTTTGGTTTGATGGGGAAATCTTTAAAAACAGGAACGTGGTAGTGACACTCTTTGAAAGTAACCATAAGGTTGCCAGCTCCCCTTATCTTTTCGGATGAATGCCAGAGCTCCGTGCCATGACCTTCAGGATGTGGTCCCGGCCTACACCCAGCCGGCCCTCCCAGGGCCTCTTTGTCCTTCACCCCCACCAGACACGCTGCATTCATTTCTGGTTCCTTTGTGGATGCGCCACGGCCTCGCATATGGTTGACTGCATCCCAAACGCCAGTCCAGCAGTGAGCTGATGTCCCTCAGCTTGTGGAACCAGCCGTGACTCCCGCTTCCATATCCCAGTGCCCTACGGACTCCGAGAATACCACCAAAGCCATCCTGGGGAAGGGAGCCTGTGCATTTGCCAGAGAGAGGGGATCGTTACTGAAGCAGGACAAGCTATCTGTAGGGACAGCCTACGGATCAAGAGCACTGATCAACCACCTCTGACCCCCATGTACTGCATAGACGCCCACCGCAAAAGTCTGAAGACGA